>VZTH01016785.1:0-64269 GCA_013397815.1 Aleadryas rufinucha | reverse complement strand
AAAAAAAAAAAAAAAGTCAAGTAATATTTCAAAGGGATATTAGTTATGCTAGTGACACACTAATTCAGTTTTCCCATCACCCTTAATTCTACAACAAAGCTGCAGGGAGACAAATATCAAAATCTGTACCTATCTCTACAGTGATCAATTTTTTTTTTACAATAAAGCTTCACAAAAACCTTAGATATGCAGTATAGCCAGATGTTGGGTTTAATAAAATAGATCATTCAAAAAAAGCAGTTGCTGCATAGCATTTACTCAGTACTTTTTCCAAGATGTTATTTATCTTCAAAAAAACTTAGGAACCCCATTGCTCTATTTGCCCCACAAATCACTGACTTACATTAAGCCTGCAATAGTATTTTCTCCTCTTCCCATATTTTAGTGCTCACTTTATTACTGCCTGTATATAAAAAATGTGGAGTAATATAACTTCACATTTTAAGCCTTGCATAATTAATTAAATGTAAAGGACTCTATATCTTCCCACAAAACCTACATCTTATTGATGGTTACAGCCATGCCATTTGGATACGTAATTTCAGAATGAAGAAGAGACTTGCCCTTAGTGTCTAGCTATTTTTTGACATCAAAAAATGTCACTCAGAAAACAGTAAAGAAAAGAATAAATAATTCTAGAGAAAGTTATTTAAAATTTGTTTTAAAACCAGCTTTACTCAGTAAAATCTCTTACTAATGATTTTAGGCAAATAGAAGAATGGAATTATGTGAGGCTTACAACTGATAAAGAGAAGAAATAGTTTAAATCTTCAGAACACAAACAATTAGGCCCACGGCAAAAAACTTTCACTTCTGCAAGACAAATTGGAAAAAAGGCACATCTGAAACACACCTTCCACCCCCAACTGGTAGCTATGAAAAATAACTGATATACCTGCAAACTGCTTCACTTTGCACATAAAGAGTTGAAGTTAATTATTTTGCTGTTTTCTTTCTTTGACAAGTTTGAACTAAAAAGAAAATTTGCACTTTTGATGAAAATGGCAAAAAACCCAAAAGGGTGAATTAAAAAAATATACAGCAAGCAGTCACTTGTGCTGTTTTCAAGCTACAGTAAACAACAAATCAGCAATTCCATCAGGTGCCTGTATATCAGACTGATCACATCGTAAAGAACTGAGCTTGCATCTTGAAAATGTAATCAACAGTAAAATCAGAGAGACACTTTAAACAAGCAGAGTTAGCCTTGGGTTTTCTTTGTTTTGTCTCTCTTCTGTAGGTAAAAATGTCTGTGGAAAGGAAACTCTTCTATACACTGATCGTCAGCTCTTTTCACTCTGCATCCTGTTTGCAATTAAACCTTGGGTCACTTACAAATTGCAAGAAAATAATTGTTACACGCCTACACTGAGAATCTAGCTTGTATATTCAGTTTGAAAGCTGAAATCATTTTTAAGGAAGTAATTCTTTAGTCTTTTGAGCCAAAGACGTTAACAGGGAGATCCTTCCAAGCATATGTCCCTAAAAAAATAAAATTAACTAAATGGCAAAAGTGTTAAAGACACATAAAAAGGTGTTTGAAGAGCAGAAAAAAAACCCTAAAGTTCTCATTATAAGCAGAAAAACATGCTACTTCAAAATAAACACTTGATGATGGTAGTTCAAGAAAATGCCAAGAGACTACAACTGTTGACATTTATATAAACAATTAAATGTGATTAACAAAAGGCAGCGTAGCTAAATCAAATCTGGTTTATGATCACTAATTTCCAAGTTCTGATAAGGTGTTGGCTGCATTTTTTATTTTGATGAAGTAAGTTTTTAATGTCTGTTGTTAACTCCTGTTAAATGACCAGGTTTCTACCACATCTGGCTTCTAATTACACATAAAGAGCAGCTGCTGAGATGTGCTCTACCATTTGAGACAGGAGCTGTCACTTTTGCTTACAAACATATCAGTTCCATGCATCATTTATGTTTTGTAACAGCCAAAACCTCTTCAAAATTACATTTCCCTATTCCTAGCAGCTGGGTTGGGCTTGTATTAATCTGAAGAACCTTTACAAGATGCACCAAAGAGAAAAATGAACCTACATGGATCTACTCCTCCTGGAGTACCAGTCTGAACCTCACAAAACACTGAGCACTTACAAGTCCTGTTGAAGTAAACAGGATGTACAGATGCTTGGCAGTGCCAGAAACTGATAAAGTAAACTAATTGAAATCAAATGTGAAGGCTTAAAGCAAATTTTAACCCATGTAATATTGCTATGGTTTGAGGAATGGAACAGAGACACTCAAGTTCCCAAATGACATGGAAAAATGACAGTATTCTTCACTTTTTATTTTAAAAAAGAATCCTGCACTAAGAAATTTTAGTCTTATATTTCCAAATCAAAAACCAGAAAATAGACCATGACTGTAACATTGATGATGTGTGTATAAGTATTTCCTTGGTTTGCTTTGCCCCATTTGGGTAATATTAGACTCAGGTATTTCTGCAGATTTTTTTTGGATGGAAATGAGAGAAAAAAAGATTATGTCTCGTTTTCTCACTTACAGCCCAGACTTATCTTCTAGGGTTTTTGTTTCATTGTTTGTTTTTTTTTTTAATCTTCCAGAATCAAGTCCATGAATTTTACTGCCTTCAAACAGTTCTGAAGTTTTCTGATTGTGAAGATCTAAGTCCATAAATCCCAATGTAATTCTTCTCTGGTCAACTGATGATTCATATAATATAGACACATATTTAACTTACTATTTGAAACGTTGCCAAGTAAAAATACAGTTATTTGTTCTTATAATCACAGTACTTATATAAATACTATACCTGTTTAAGCATGTTGTTCTTAACTTTAATTTGTACACACAATAGTATAACCTAAGAATTTTGGAAGTTACATCTTGGAACTGACACCACCACCTCAGGGTTATGAATTCAAAGGAAATATTTTTGTTTGCCTTTCAAATTTTTAATCTGTTTTTCAAAATTAATATGGCATTTTTGCTCCATATTTACTCATTAAAAACATCCAGTAAAGCTTAGTTACACAGAGGTCTATATTGTCTCTTTGCTATCCTCAATCAATTACCAAGTAACTCAACACTGCAAATGGCAGGGGGAGGTGATACCTCTCCCTTTCTCACAAAGGCTTTCAAATATCCTTCAACTTTGTCCCATAGAGCAATATTTAAAGAATGGGAAAGTTCAAGTGTTCCTTACATCTGGTATTGTAGTACTCCCCTTCAGTGTCTGCAAGGGTAAAACAAATGATTAATATCCCTGTGCAAATTATGATTGTCTGTAGGATGTCAACATTTGGATAGCTAGAAGCCAGAGAAACTAGATTGTGACAATTTTCCCATTTCTCATGGATTATGGAACAGCTGTCAGATGGTAACAACTTACACTATTAAGCTAGTCTGCATTTGAACTGGTGACCTAGGAGTGAAATATTCTCTCTCTCATGATCGTTCATTCTCTCATTAACAAGGCCCCTGAGTCTTTTGCTTTCCACTGAATAGTTCTTCCTTTTTTCCTTTTTTTTTTTTTTTTCTTTCCCAAGTCAAATGTATTTTCCTGATTATCCAGTAGGATCACTCCAACTGGTGAATCTCTTTCAGATACCCAGGGACAGAACAACTGCTGCCTAGAGACTTAAAATGGAAAAGGTAAAAGACAATGAAGAATACGTATATTGTGCCACATAGGTGAGATACAGATTGTAAACAATTTGAAGACTAAAATTCAAAATGAAGGCAAGGATGTAAAGCATAATGCTGCATTTTTATAGATGTACATATCCACACACTCACACTGCCTACGCCACGTTTGTCAGCACTGAGACTGAACGAGAAAAGCAGAGTTCATCCTGATGGAAAAGCCCTGAGTTCAAAGAAGCTATATATCAATATATCTGCCAAAATGCCACAGTGGATGAACAACCTGTCCTAGAAACATCACACATTCTTGCTTTCCAAGTCCTGTAACATTATTAACAAGCTGATACCTCTTAAAGACTCAACAAACTCCTGCAGGATTTTACTGAACATACCCTGAGGCAATGGATATTGTAGAACTATAAAAATCACAGAAAGATATACTAGCAAGAAAAAAGCCCACAACCCCACTATCAAAAGACACAAAACTGTCAAAGTGACTATATATTTATTCACTAGAGATGCAGAAAACTAGGAGAAGCATAAAAGAGGAATAGGTAGCAACCACTTAATCCTCAAAGCAATGAAGAGTGGATGACAGCCAAACAGAGGAGCAAGAAACATAAAAATAAATTATCATTAAGAAAGGATAGAAATGACAACAGGCATTTAGTAGACCCAAATCACAGCTATGTTTTCATTCATCCTTCTTATCATAATGGACTAGTAGGAAAGTGGAATGGCAAAAAGGGAAGGAAGATTCACAGGAGTTACCTATATTTAATAGACTTGGCATAGCTAATTCCACAGATATGCAAGATTATATAGGATTTAGCAGTAGAACAATAACACAATAGTGGGCTAGAAATTCTAAACCACACTGCTGTCAATATTTTTTTACAAAAACAAATGAAATAAATAAGTGGTTAGTGGCTTCTGTTATTTTGTATAATCAGATTTTGCAAAGAAGTATAAAAAGAAGTTCCCAACCAATATTTAACAACTACCTATATAAATAGGTATTAATACTAAATAAATACTTATGTCATTTAGCAGAGGGTCTGACCTGAGGCACATAAACCAGGCGTCTTTTTCAGACAACCAAGCAATTAAAATTATATCTGGACATTGTTACAAGTTAAGGTGCCACTTTATGGTTCAACATTTAATTTAAAAAGGAATTCTAAGTGAGCTGGTTTTTCTGCAAGCTAGGGGTTAAATTACTCTCCTGTGTCTGAACCATAACCAAAAAGCATTTTATGAGTGCAATAATGCACTTCAATAAACGGAGCTCACAGTGGATACTCGCTTTTCTCTGGGGAATGAAGAAAACTTGTGTTCTCTTTCTGCCTCACAACACATTGGCAGTCTAAGGTATCCTTTGAAGGCACACAGCCCCTTGTATATTACTGGATATATTTCACTTATATAGATGCGGGAAGCAGTTCAGTACAGCCCCTCACCTAAGGTCTAACTATTCTCATCTCCCCAGCTGTTACCTTTCTTACTTGTGCAGAAACTAACATATTATTTCTTGACTCCATCTGAGTTCCCATTTCAATTTTGGGAAAAAAATTGTGAGGTAATCACAGAAAAGGGCCTTAAAGTTAAACCTCATATATTTAAATTGTCTTATTTATACTACAATAGCCGCTCTATTACCATAATAATAGACATATGAATATAAATAAATGCTTCACTTCATTTTCGTCAGCATTTGCAGAAAATAATATGACAGAGAGCAGGGCTCCAGGGACTCATCTGACATTATTGAACAGCCCCCCTTTGCCTAGGATGTGCCTGTAGCTGCCCTGCTGCAGACAGATTACACAAAGGAAGATGTACTGTTGCCTTTTGAATGGAAGTCTCAGAGACTGATCCCTGCTACACAAAGAATTCTCTAATGGGAATGCAAATAGTGTCACCTGTACAGAGCAAAATAAAACCCAAAGCAAGAAAATCCCAACAATTTAGCACACAGATAAATATTTTCTAAAGAACATTTCTCTGAAGGGACCCTTGTGAAGACTCTTTCTGCATGCACCTCAAGGAGCAATGGCTGAGATTTCCCATCTAAAATTTATGTTTAAATTTTAACATTTAATTTCAAAAGCAATGGAATACAAGTGAGGTTTTTTTAGCTCCAGAGGACATAAACCTTAACAATAATGAAATGTACCCTAAAATATAAGAGTACACTATCAAGTGTTACATTAGTGGATACAACTCACCAAACTAACTTCTGAAAATTTAGTAGTAACCTGCTGGTGGTAAAACCACCAAACTCATTTTAAACAGTTATTTTTAATGGGAGTGCATCATATATTATAGATCAGTTTAAAGGTTCAAGAAATCTGCTGCACAAGGATTTCCAGTATTCCAGCTGAGTGATATCCTACACTTGTCGTGAGGAGTGATGCTCCAGGAAAGAGCTTGTTACCACTTTAAACTGCAGAAGGAAAAGAAGGGATGTGGGGGCAAATCAAGCCTCTCAGTGGGGCTTCTTTAAGGATGAACTCCTGCTGGTCCGGGGCATATTGGATAGCACCTCATTGACTGAGAAAATTCAGGAAGGTCAGAGTCGTTATTCATAGCAGAAGGCTACTAAAGTAAAGACTTAGAAGGTCATTAGAGATCATTTAAACAACAGCCTTTAGTTTATTCAGCAAAATAAGGGGCACTCTCATTTCTGCATGTAATCACTTGGAGGCAGATACAGCCCTGACATCTACAAGTTAAAAATAACTTTTATTTATTTTTTTAAAATGAAATGTGGCCAATTACTTGCTTTTTATATTTTGTGTTTCAGGCGCACTCGAATGTCAAAAAATCACATATTTCCAATTCTTATAATGTCCCATGAGAGAAAAAAAATGAAATTTAAATATCTACAGTATTAACAGCTTGACCCATAAATTTATTTAAAATTAACATGGGAGAAGCCATCCCCAAAAAACCTATGGATCATATGGCATGCCTGAGGCCTTCCAGCTAGGACTACAAGACAGAGGTTCCATGCAAAATTTCCCTCAATGAATGAAGTTAAGGTACAATCACAGCTCTGAAGGGGGCACCTTTTTGACTTTTCAAAAATTATTAATAACTTGATATGAAGAATTCATTTAAAGTCATAATGATAGAGCTGAATTTTTACACTGTTCCAGTGCTGATCTTTAATAACTTTTTAGATGTGCAACAATTGAGGATGAATTTAGAAAGAAATAAAAAGTAAAGTAGAAAGTTACATGGCTGTATAAAATGGCAACATAAGAAAGCCATTTGTGAATATACTAGGCCTGACCTTAAAGAGGTGGAAATCCACAATGCTTCGTTTTACACCAGCTGAGAATCTGACCTATTGAATTTAAGGTGACATTTCCCATCAATCTTTTATTTTTTTCACGTCCATTGACAGTTTTTTATGTGTTGTATGAACCAATGCGAACTAAATCTATTAGCTGCTGTATTCAAGAGTCAGCATGATGACGTTAGAAATAATAAGGACCAAGTTCAGCTCTTTCTTTCCTTTTTCCTCCTTTAGCATGATTTACAATTCTCTTTAAGAACTTGATAATTCTTCTTGTCACCATTCAGGCTTCCTTGTCTTATTTTAATAAATAAAATAATCTGAAATTTAAAGTGAAGCGTGCAGAAAGAAAGAGATTAAGGATGAATTGAAGATGCTCTAAAGCAGTAAAAATAAATTGATTTTTATTGCAATGAAACCACCTGTAATAGGCTGGTTCAGCAATCTTACGTGGTAGAAGCCCGACTTGCCCACACATCAAAGCATGGAGGGGTGAGGTTCACTGCAAAGCCACTTCTCAGCTGAGGCCCATCCTTTGCACTGGTGGGAGGAGAATGCTGGGAGACCTGGGCCCTGCCTGCAGCATTCCTACTCGTGCAGTAAGGCTGGTATAGAATTTGTACTTGCTTGGAAAAGCAAAAGACAAACAGGAAATTACCTGCATTTAGATTTTACTTTTATTTCCCAGGAGCATTGGAGATACTACCTTTCATTTGGGGTGAATAATGGGACAACCATCATGTGCAGGAAGATCTCAGGTGTGGAATATAGGGGTATAAAAAGAAGAGAGTAACAAGGAAAAGAAGACACTGTAAGAAATTTAAATGTGAACTGCTGATGAAGAACAGAACCAACATATTGAGAAAAACAACCTTCTTCTGCAATGGGTACAGCCAGTACCCATTTATTCTACAATAAAAAGTTCAGCCTAAAATGACTGGGTAGCCCATGGCTTTGCAGCAGTACAGTGCCACATCTGCAAAGATGAAGCTGAGGAGATACTTGAAATGGACATCATCTTACTAACTAACAAACTGCAGTAAAAGAACCTGTAGTTAATCCTTGCATTGTGCCACTGGATATTACTCCATGCCATTAATTTGGCAGTGCATCTACAGTTCAAAGCTGCACAATACTTTGAATATATCACAGAATGTGGTAGGGGGAAGTAGGAGATTGTGGCAGCTGTGAAGGAAGCAGTTTGGATATAGCATTTGGGAGCAAATTAACAAATAATACAAAGTAGCTAATTGATCATTGAGGATGCACTCTCATGTCAAGAATCTTGGCTAGTAAGCAAAGCTGATGAGGGTTTAAAACCAATCTCACTTGGCTGTAGCTCTTGGGCTTCCAACATCTGTTACAAATAAATTGACCCTGCTGTCTGATGAAGTTTATCCTCTTACCCTCAAGAGCACTCAAAAATGGTCTTTGAATGTAGGAAAATAAAGCACAAGTTCTTGAACCTTCCACATCCCAGTTCCAATCTGTGAGCTCCAGCCTCAACTCCTCAGATCGCTGAAGAATTATAAATTTCTCATCCAAGTCCAACTTATACATATCCTCAGTACACATTTAATTTCAATAAAACATTGTGTTTATGGCACAAGTATTTTTCTTGAAGCAGATTCCGCTTCCTAAATACATTAATTCATTTCACAGCTGTATTTAATCTTGAAAAGAAACAGCAACAAAAACACACAACAAAAAAAAACCCTCAAAACAAAACAAGAAAAACAACCCAAATGCTTATCAGTTCCCACATTTTGGAAAAATAATTCCACAGGCATAAAATTTTCTGGTAAGACAACATATCCTAAAACTCAATCTTCTGCATATCTTGGAGCACAGGTAAGAGCAGCTTTTAACTAACCTTAAATTAAGTGTCTTTAACAAATAAAGAAATACAGGTACCTTCAGGTGTATGACTCACCTTAAATACCTATTTTAGGAGGAACCAACTCTGGACACAGTCATTGCTCCCTACTGACTTTCTCATCAAGTTGTTAAGAGTTTGACATGCAAGCCTATCGTGAAGATAACTGACTTGGGACAGCAGATTCCGTCTCACTGTGGACACTTGGTTAACATTTCAGATTTCAAACTCGAAGGAAATTAAGCTGTTCTTCTCAACACTTCCAGAAGACATCTGACATGCAGCCTGCAAGGGAGTCCATCAGAAAACTGCTAAAGCAGATGGTTTTCTCCTCCATTCTCTGCATATCGAAGGCTTTGCTCATTCCCAGTCAGTTCCTCATTGTCACTCATCTGTGACTTCAATCTCCATCTGTATTGCCGTATGCTGAGTGATAAGGTCATATCAAAATCCTAACCATAATTTTTAAAAAAAAACACCCTGCTATGTAGCAGCTTAGGCAAACAAGATAAAATTTAACAGCAGTATTAAAAAATTTCCCTAATTCCCCTCTCAAATGAAAACATAACCACTCTACAAGCACATGAGTATAAAACAGGTGTTACATTCAAATTCTGCATGTGTTGAAGCTCATGGCTCTCAAACATCAATACTCTGGGGATTGCTTTAGGGTGTTGCTTTGTCAAATCTGATGAAAAGTTTTTTCTCTTTATCATACATTCCTGTACCAAGAAATAGTAGACTATCAGATATTCTTTATAGTAACCATATCTAGGCAAAAAAAGAAACCTGCAAAGTAGCTGAAGCAAACTATTTCACAGCAAAAGGGCTTTCTTTCTCTCTCTCACGTTACTGTCTCACCCTGGCATTCTACAATACCCAACAAAATGGTGGTGAAATTTATGTATATACTCAGACCTCCAATGTCCCTAAAATTGCTGACACAATATCCTTCTCTCAGGATGCTACTTCTCATGGGTGATGAAGCAAAGAACACCTTAATCTGCACATGTCAAGATAAGTAAAATTCATGTCAGCCCTTGCAAAACAAAACTACTGGTGCAGAAGGTCACTAACCACTTCAGGCCAAACACTGAACTAAGGAACTAATTCTGCAAACTTTTCCATGACAACTCAGAGTCAACAGAGAACATGAAGAATAGCTGAAAGCAAGCTAGGAGAAGCCCTTGTTCCAGGCCTTTTGCATGAACAGGAAGTATTATCCTGCAAATTTACTGCTGTTCTGGAATTTTGAAATTGGGTTACATATTAAAAGCTGCTAGTTATTCCCCTCATAACCTAGGAAGAACTGTGTGTGTGAATATAGACAATGGAATACTAGTTCAGCAAAACATTTAACCTTGTGCTCTACAACTACCCCTACTCAGCAAACTCCCTTGCCTCAAATGAAAATTTAAAACCCTCTAGGTAATAAACAGCAGTGGAGATAGCCACTAGATACTGAAATTATGAGCTCAGGGGGATCATTTTGATTCCTAGGCAAACTAATGGCAATACCAGAAAAACATTTGCCCACTAAGTCAACCAACATCTGTATAACTGCAAAATAAGAAGGAACTAACAGATGAAGTAAAAAAGAAAAAAAAAATCTATTTAAAAATTATAAACCAGTTAGAATNAAAATTTAAAACCCTCTAGGTAATAAACAGCAGTGGAGATAGCCACTAGATACTGAAATTATGAGCTCAGGGGGATCATTTTGATTCCTAGGCAAACTAATGGCAATACCAGAAAAACATTTGCCCACTAAGTCAACCAACATCTATATAACTGCAAAATAAGAAGGAACTAACAGATGAAGTAAAAAAGAAAAAAAAATCTATTTAAAAATTATAAACCAGTTAGAATGCTTCAAATCAGAAGTTTTTCTAGCTTAGTACTGAGCACATTGATGAGGAAAAGGAAGGAAAAGAACATTTTGGGTACACAGAACTGCTTGTCTGGTGTGATTGCCCAACTTGTAGCAGTTCCTGGCTGAGGACATTCCTAAATTTGAGGTCAAATCTGTATCTTGACTCCTTATATTTGGTATAGATTTTTTTTTTCCCTTAATTTATTCAATTGATGCTTTAATCCATTTTGGCCATTGCAGCATTTGCCGATGTGGTCTGTGTACTACAGAAGAAATTAGTTTACATTTCATAAATGTGCTGTTTAAAAAGATGTATCAGATTGCATGAATCAAACCAATATTTGGTTAGTTTAGTGCTCCTTATAGACAGAAAGCCCTTCAGTTGCTGAGTTCAGTATGGATGGGGCAGGGTACACCAGCACGGGCTGCTCAGTGTGCCCACAGGTATCACGATGCCATTCCTGGCTTTCTTTAAAGCTGTGTGTGAGAAGCGGGAGACTTCTACATTTGTGTCTTTTCAAGTGCTTTGTTCTTCTGCTTCTAACACAAACCTAAGTGTATTCCCTTAGCAGGTGGGTGTAAAGGACAGTGGGTCAGGACCTGTGGGCAGTTTTTGTCAATCTCCCTCCTGCTGCTTTCAATGTAAAGGGAGGGCTGAAGCACTTCACACTGAGGCCACCTCACATCTATAAATGGAGACAGTAAAGCAGGTGTCCCTGCAGTGTTCTGTCTCCACAGCTGCAGACTAGGAAGGAGGAAAGCATTGATATTGATTATGTTACTTTTGGGTTTCCCATGGGAAATAACTTCTTCCAAAAAATACACAATACAAAAAATACTTCTTCCAAAGGTACAAAGGAATTTGTCAGGCATGCCAAAAATTCTTTGTATTTGTTATCACAAGATACAGTCTTCCAGATAGAAGAATTATTACTGACATTAAAACCAAAAAAATAATTTTGCCTTCAGTCTTTGTTTTGTCTCGGTATTCCTCACGAGTTGCAACCTAAGATGAGCATAAAACTAGAGAAGAGGAGAAACCCCAAACTTCTCTGTATTAAATAACAAAGTTAGCATAAAGAAATGGATTTTTTTTTAAAAAAAAGCACAGAAAATTACAAATTAAAACCATAAATTTAAACTTAGAATTAAGAAGACACTCTCAGGTCTTCATCTACAAAGTCCAATAATCACCAACAAGCTAGCTACAGACTGCTCTGAAGTGGATGGTATTTCTACATCAGGGTTTTCACTTTCTTGATTTTTATATGATTTCAGACATCAGGGCTGGCTAATACAAAACAAAATCTTGATGGGGCAGGCAGAGGAGGAAATCACATGGATAGCATAAGTCGACAAATTGTGGAGTTTTGCAATCATAAAATACCACATCACGATGCTCATGAAAATTTTGCATGCAATCAGTGCTAACCCAAATTTAGTAAGAAAAAGCCCTCAAAGGCTATTCTCAGTGTTAATACTTAAACTGAGTTAGTTACTTCTTTTAAGTTTTAAATTACTATAAAGCATGTTATTACACTTCAGGTAATTTCAGATTTTCAAGAATGGTAAGCATGGATTTGTGAATGAGTCTTATTTAGCTTCACAAAGAGCAAGCAATGAAAAACAAGCCTGATTTAATCTTAAGACTTGATTAATATTAGTTATTTTATTTAATTAGAATCCCAATATATCTTGCAATTTCAGGGTGATTGGGTAGAACTCCAATTTGAGATTTTCACTGATTTTGACCTTTTGTTCATTGGAGAAGTAGCATATTTCTATGGGACGCTGGGCAGATTTCAAAGGCAGTGAAAGGGGGTAGGATTCTCCTCCACTGAGGGATTTTCAGAAGCAGTTGGTCTAAATTCGCTCCAAAATCTCTTTGTATGCAGATTAACACTCCCTCATTTACATAAGAAAATCTTTCCCTCAAATCTCGCAGTTGTCATGCACAGTAGCGACTCTGGGCTGTCCCTCTGATTACATTATAAATTAATATTTGTCCTTGCTTTCCAATCAATAGGAAAGAGTATTTTGTCAAAAGGCACGCTGTTGGCAACACTCGAGCATATTCATGAGGGCTTAGCAGTGATTACGGTGCTCAGGCACAGGCAGCAGCAGAGCTGCTCGCCCCCTTGCTTTGTGTGCGCCGCACCTTGCATCCTTCCTGGAGATTTTCCATAGGCTCTAATAGCTCCCAGAAGGCCTCCCCATGGCAGACCTTTGCACAGCTGGGAAGCCGACGTTGCTATGGAGCACCACCACCATTACTGAACAAAGGTGCAAAACAGTGCATTACAGCTGACATGCAGCTCTGGAAGGCATTAAGTGTCTTTACCGAGCTGTCACTTACAGCCCTGTGGGAGACAGAGGCAAGTCACGGGTCCAGGAAAATAATATAGTGCATTAGCAATAACTGTGACAGAAAGCTGAAGGGGTTACACAGAATTAGTTATACCACATATGGCCACACTTGGCAAAGGTTGACTGAACTAATATTGACTGTTTCAAAGCACACAACTCTGCTCCAGCCTCTCAGAAACTCACATGTGTTGCTAGAATGATGATATGACAAAGAGTTATTACCTCTATTAAATAAAGATGTGCATTAGACATTATATGTATATATAAAATAGATGTATATCTATTAATTTATCTGTGAGAGTGAATCACACTCTCTTTTGAAACTTTCACATGCCTGCCTTATTCACTGCCTATGAGCTGTGAATGCACATCCCTACACCACAGTTTATGCCTTATAGGCATATATAAGTAAGCCAATAGTGCTCTTCACTACTTTATATTTCTGACAGTCTCTTCTGTAACTTGGAAAAATTTCTATATTGTCAAATGCAGTAAATTAGAAAAGATTATGATCCATCAAGTGTCCCTGACGCTGTCAACATCTGCCATTCTTGGAGTCAACCTATAAAATATGCTTATTCCTATACATTTTTAATCACAGGTTTACACAAGAGAGGAAACACAGACTTGTTCTTTCTCCTCCAAATTTTTTCAGAGGAACACTATCAACAGGCAGGTGACCAACAAAACCCACCAGCTGTTGCTTGACAACAAGACAAAGTCTGCTCTTGTATTAAAATATAATTTACTTTGTGTAATCCTTTGCATTTTAAGACCCATATTCCTTTCACCTGAGTTTGAAAATCTCTCATTAAATAAAATGCTCCACTGGGATGCAAATTCGCATGCATCATACATAGACACGCAGGAAATCCTGATCTTCATATGACCCTGTGAATGTACTCTCTATACACACATTAAGGTCAGAGAATAAGCAATTTTAGAGAGTTATCATTACAGCTGTGGTTACAGGTTACCTTTACTTAACACATTGAATCCAGTGTTGTGTCAGGTATGAATTCAGCTGACCAGTGACAATTTGGTACAGTGGAAAACAGCTTCTGATCAAACCATCGTCCATGTACTGTCATTTCTGCAAGCAACACTGTCCATATCAATTCATGAATAATTACTACTATAGATCACCATAGATTACTACTTTAGATCACCATACATGGCAATATTAGCTTATCCATTCAGGGTTTTACTGCATTCTAGCAATATTCAGAGGTTTCCCCTAGATCAGGACCTTTTCCTGTGCAACACATGCAGTGGAAGCAGAGTTTTCATCTCCCAAACATTGCAAGATTTTTTTTTTTTTTACAAAGGCTTCTTGTTTACACTCATGGCTGAATATTATTTTATGTCCTTATTCCAGAATGAGTTTTGGTCGTTGGGGTTTTTTCTTGGTTGTTTGTTTTTTAAATGCAAAGTAGGTCTTTGCTACAGCTAATAACAAGAAACAAGGAGTTGAGGGGCTTATTTTAAACCTCAGAAAAGTGGGGAGATTTGCTTTCACAAGAAATCACTTCCATTTTATGGGCCAGATGGATAATGCTTTGCAGATCTATGGAAATGTAAACCTGTTCCACAATTCTCAGCTAACAAAAAGACATACAACAGGGAGTTAAATTGTATCTCCACTATGAAAACATCAAATTAAATCAGACTGTTTTGAATCTATGATGAGCATAATCCAATCTTCAATGAAGTTATTGCAAGGACAAGCATAGGCAGACCTTCAAAAAGAAAAAAGTAAACAAATTCATGTAAGTTATGTTTTATCAGTAAAACCTGGCACAAACGCAGACAGCGGCTGGATTCTGACTTAAAGAATGCCCAAGTTTAAATGAAAATAGAGTAGGGAGAAATCACATGGTGTTACATATTTAACAGGGGATGAAGAAAGCAAGCTCTCCTTTCTCCAAGCACAGCTCCATTCAGTGTCCCTACTGGAGATGCACAGTAGTTATTTCACACCTCTGGCTGCCTGCACATTACAAGATGCTTTGATGCACCCTGGCCAAGCTGCTTTTTCTGCTGTTCACATTTTACCCATTGCCTGACATCATCATCCACTATAAAAAGACCTGCTAAGGAAAGTGTACACACGTAATTCATGGAGTGCCGTGTTCCAGAGGATGTAGAGAGAGACCTGGTCAAGCATTACCTAAAATCAGATAACCTTGATTTTCAAATATGTAACAGAACAGCACTTCCGTGATACAAAAGCTTAAAACTATACGTATCAAATACGCTTAAAAAAAAGAGGAGAGTCTGGATTAATATTATCTATGAAAGTGCTGTTGCTTGACACCACATTAATTCAGTTCTCTCCAGGGGAACAAGACACTGCAGTGATGCAGTGAATAGGAATACTACAATAAGAAGTTTTTTAATAATTTCTGATAATTCAATAATTTCAGGACATGCTTTGAAGATGGTATGCCTATGAATAATGAATATTTTATACCAATTTTAAGGTTTTTTTACTTCATATGGGATTGGCATAAAACAAAAAGAACACACCTTTTAAGAGTTTTAAGCTGAGGCTTCCTAAAACATTGAAAAGAAGCAAACAAGTTATACAATTGCCAACGTTTCTCCTAAAGTTGCATTGTCTTTCTGTTAATAAAATAATTCAAGTCCACTACTTCTAGCCAGATGTAGGGTTTTTTGTTAAATTTTGGGGTTTAATTGCATCATACCTTTATTTTAGCATTTGCCCAAATAATTCAAATCAACACTGGTGAAAAAAATGACAGATGCCCATTAGCATAACTGACTGATGGAAAAATAACATTAATGCCTTATTACTTATAACATATTCACCCAAATGTTTCATTAACTTCGTAATGTAATATTAATGAGAAAGATAACTAAAATTTTCTGGACCCAGCTAGTGCAAACTGCCAGCTAATCATTAAATCCCAGCTCTCCTTTCACTTAGTTTCATCTGCACAGGTTCCTCACAAATTCCCATTCACAGATCACAAAAGAACAATTTGGGTTACTTCAAGAATTAATTAGACATTTGTATGAAAGCCACTAGAACAACTGCTCCTCCTGCGAGTTCATAAAGCTGTTTAATTTGCTCTTGTATTTTCATTCAGAGAAGCTGGCAACACCACAATAAAACGCAGCATGCGGAGATAGCAAGCCAAATTTCTTACTTAATTGTTCACTTTCATTTACTATGCTCATTTAAAAGAAGCAAGCACTAACACCTTTTAACCTCAGCAGTGACACAGCTGGGGCACTCTTCACACATAATACAGAGTGACTTGGAATAACGCGCCCCTTGTCAATCTGTAAAGAGCATTCAGGTTGAGATTTAAAGTCTGTACTTGCATTAGCAAAAGGCTGAAAACCCCTCTCTTGTACAGTTTAGCTTTTATTATGTTTATGTCTTGGCAGCTAATTGCCTGAAGAAAGGAAAAGAAACGCTGAACAGGAAGTGTTGAAATGCGTATTAAATGCTAAAGAATAATAAGACAGCATAATTACTGATTTCTTTTCTTTTTCTTTTCTGGAACATCTTACCTTCTTCACTGAGGAGTTAAATAGCCATTTGAATGATGTTCTTTTGCAAAGCTGTCTTTATAAAGCTTCTATTGAGCAGAAGTAATAGACAGGCTCCTGTATGGGACACAGGACAGATCGGATTTCTGTATTCAGCAGAGGTATTCTGCAAGAAACTTGGCTTAGCCATGGAAATAATGTCACTGAAAAGTCAGTGTGCCCTGTGGAGAGCTAATCGAGGGTGGAGATGAAGATAATCCTCCCTCTGAACAGCAGTCCTGGCTAACCATAGCTAAATATCTGCTTCGTACTACTGCAATATAATTTCCTAGTCTCCCACCACGGAGCTGGAAAGCACTGGTGCATCCTTTTCCCTTCAACATGAAAGTCCTTTTAAGATTTTCAAACTCACTATCTGCAAAGGAAAATGTAGCCACTCAGACTCATGTGCAATGTGAAAACTGGCTGGAGCATACCAGCACTGATGTCCATCTGTCAGCATGGCACTTAGCCCACAGACAAGGTGGGACGCCAGTTTCAGCAGGGCATAGGTGCCAATTAAATACAAATTTAGAGTGATAGCCTGCAGAAGGCAGAAAACATCATAGATTCTGCAAAGAGGCATTTCTGATGGTAAATACTGCCAAATGTTTTATTATATGGGATCACTTGTGTTTATGATAGCAGGCATTACGAGTCAGATCCAAATCCCATGAAAGTCAAAGTAGCCTTCCAAACACTGCAGAAAGTATACATATGTAACATGTGTCACAGTCTGCTCTTACTAACTTGAATAGCAAGACTATTTAATTCATCAGAACAACTGAGGCCTTAGAGAACGTGCCTTTTCCCAATCAATCTGCATGACAGTGAAAACGCTCTGTGCACAGAAAGTACTAATTATGTGTGATTGACAAGGTAAAAAGAAAGACTGTAGTGCTTACCCTAAAAAAAAAAAAAACACAACACAAAATACACTAAAAGCAAAACTTGGCTGGTTGTAACTGTCTTCATCCTTCCCCACGGCAAACAGGTTGCAATTAAGTAATATTCATTCCAGCTACCTCCTAAATAATTTCTGAAACAAATGTTACCAAGATAAATAAAATCTGGAAATTTGCATTTATTCTTCAGTGAATAGTGTTCAAGGAATAAATAAAAAGCATTAAGGCATCATTGTTCATCGACAAAAATACTCTCAAATTTCCTTCTCCATTCCCTCCTCCTTTGTTGCATTACCTACCTTCTAACCTCTGCTACTCCACCCTTCCTCTCCTCCAGAGGCAAAGGAAGATGGAAAACAACACAACAAAAACCTCAGTGGTTTCTGTGAACTGCAAGAGGTGAGAAGGGAAGATCTGCAAAGGCAGGATAAAGAAAGGCAGCAGTCAAGGACCAGCTGATATCAAACAAGTCAGAACTCACAGGTGAGAATCCAGATTAAAAGCTATTGGAAGCAGCTGGGTGTGGGAGGAACTGAGAGCGCAGTGGCTCAGAGAGGTCAAACCACAAGCAGTTGTGGGTTGTCAGAGTCATGGTGGTGTCAGAGTGGTGCTGGGCAGTGCCCTCCTTCAACCGAGCTTCTGGAGCTCCGTGGTGCCAGATGTGGAATAGAGGGACACAGAGCATATGAGAGGGCTTCTCCTTCCCAGGAACACGGACCACATCACGCCAGGCTTTTAGACACAACCACCCTTCCAAATGCAATCAGCTCTTCCTGACTTACATTTTCCCGACTTACAACCTCTAACCTAACCCTGCTCCCCACCCATCCATGTCCATCATCCTCAGGTGTTTGCAAATGTTGCCAATAAGCACCGATAAGCTGTTCTGAAAGTTTGCAAAAGAGATATTACTGTGTTTTATGCAGCACATAAACTTATCCTGCCACTTTAAATGGAAATATGTTGCACAGGCACAATGTTACAGTTGGAGAGTTGAACATCTTGGTGTCAATATAATCAATATCTCATGGCTTGTTTCTGTGAGGTGTATCGCTCAAACAACCTTCCCCTTCCCAAGCTCTAACTTGAAACTGTCTGAACAGGGAAATAACTCCTCATTTCCTATGCCTGTCTTTGTTCTTCTTTCGAAATTACAGCATTTCAAAGTGTCAAATTCAGCTACCAGGCACATTTCTGCCACTACAACAGAATAATTTTTCTCTTCTGTCTTGTTGTTGTTGTTGTTATATTATTCAGAGACAGAAAATTTAAAAACCCCAACATTCTAAATAAAAATAATACATGCAATCTCTTCAGAGTACATTTGATAAAATATTCAACATTAATTTTCACTAATTCATGTAGGAGAATTGCTAGTGTCTGTTTTACAAGGAACTGAACTTTATAGGGATGTGTAAACATCTGTCCTGCATTAGAAAAAGAAATAAGAAGGATTTTTCAGAATCCTTAGCATCAAGTGTTTGATATACCTAATATCTTTATGTGCAAGCTTGGACAGGGGTGTTTTTTCTATTCAAATCTCTCTTAGAGAACCCTTGAAGAATGAATTTCATATTTGGGAAAAAAAAAAAGACAATTTAATAACTCAGCATTTGTTTTCCGTTTCCTCTCTCTCCTAGAACAACCTCATCATTTTCCTTCTCTCTCTGAAAAATATTAACTGCAGCACACTTTCTCTATACTGTGTAATAGAGTCTCATTTATCAAAAATAGTTTGGGGGAGATGAGCTTCTGGGAGGCTTAGGGGTGGAAGAACAGCAATCTGATTGTCAATTCCTGCAAAAGACCCTGGTAAAAGACACTTTTGCTGAATTCATCACTGAAAAGCACAGAACAAGTTATTGCCAACAAATATACAGAACCTTAGGTAATATTCCAGCACAGAAGAAAATTAATCATGCTCTAAACCACAAGAGAACTTAACAAAAAAGAAATAATAAAAGAATCTGTCAAACACTGGAATACAAACTGATGATGGGTACCAGAAACAGCAACCAGTTAGTAACAAAGAACTATAAAGGTACAATGCAGTCCTTCAGTGTGGCCTAAGCAGTGCATGTCTTCAAATTTGTCAGTGATTTGTAAAACCAAAGGTCTGTTACCGAAATCATCTTGCAAGGGGAGGCTCCCCTTGCCTTCCTTCTAATATATGACAGACATGGCTTAACAGATTTAAACTTCCCAGACCTGAGACAGGAGAGAAACTGTTCTAATTTAACAGGATCCCCAATCATTAAAGCTCATTAAACTATAATGCCAGAAAATTTTAGTTGAATCCACAGTGTTAATACACAGTGTAAAGCACAGAATTTTGATAGAGGATAATTTTCTGCCTTTACTATGCCTAAATCTGAGTAACAAGTTTGAAGAATATACGTAAATTTTAGCATTCCATTGTACATGCCCACCCTCCCCCAAAATCAAGACCTGAAATTTTGTGAAAGTCTTAATTCCTTATATTCCTTATTTCCCTATATTTCCTCATATCAAGAACTCTTAGCATTTTGTGTGCTGTCTTTAGGACAGCAAAAAGGCCCCTTTCCTTCCAGGTGACAGGGTGTGAGCACAAATTTCCTGGTAGAGGCTCACAGAGCCTTCCCTAGAGTTTAAAGAACATCTGCCATGCTTTTCCATAAGTAGATGAGTTAAGAGGGGAATATTAAATGGTATCAAATCAGAGTGCCCTAATTTGGCTGCCTTGAAAGCAGACAAAGGACGATCTCTCAAACATGTAAAGTATGGAGATGGATTACTATTAATACTAATTGTGATATTAATTATTAATAATAATTAAGGATAATAACAATAACGATAAAAATAATATTATTCCTATTGTGCATTAAGGAAATACAGCCTCTTTTTGTCACTAGTGAGTAAACTAGAATCTCTAAAAACTAATTTGGCCAGAAAATGACATGTACTGAGGTGATCACCAGCCAGCATTTCCTGTGTCAGTGTCTGGACTAAAACGGAGCCTTGTTACTTGAAGGGCTGCAAGTGGAGAGAGATGTTATTGAAGCAATAGACAAATCCATAGATTGAGGGACACATTTATGATCTCTCTGGATGCAAGACTCCTAGATGAAAGGTGTTTCACAAATGGACTTCAGGTAGTCTAAGCCCTTAGCCCCACCCGCAGCTTTCGAGATCTGGATCATTCTCTTGCCATCCTCAGCTCTGACTGCACAGCAGCCTGACAGTCCTTTTGTCGTTGGTATGATCTGCTGAAGCATCAGAGGCCTACAAAATGAATGCATTAACAATGGCATAATGACTTGCTGGTGCCTGTGTGTCACAAGTAGAAGAAAACCATGCTAGGAATTTGGAAAGACCTGCTCTGCACTACCAGGGCATTTGTGAATGCCGGCTGCAACGCAAGACCTTAGAACCAAATCCCACACAGACAGAAATAAACTCAGTTTTTGACTGCTTAAACCTCTACCTACTAAAATACTGCTTTTTCTCAGTATTTGCTCTTTGGGAGAAACCTAAAAGGAGTACAATCTTTCCAAAATCTCAGCCTTATCACCACTTCTTGTGGCCTCTGCTGCACAGCCACTGTAGTATGAAACACAGAGTTTTATTTACATGTAGTCTCCCTAGTACTGGACTACACATAAAGAGTCTTTTTTTCTGCCTGTTTAGCAATTCCTTAAGGAACACTGCCTAAGCAGAGGCCCTTCCTAAGATGGGGCTGTTGTGATGGGTTCATGGTTCTTTTTATCCTCCCCTCTCCTCTGGGCAGAAGGTGTTGTATCAACAGTGCACCAAGCAGGGGCTGTTTCCCATCCTGCCTGCTCTTTAACTCTGAGCCATGAGACACTCTGAAACCCAGGTAACTCTAGGCATGCCTGTGGTCATTGCCCTCATCTCACATTGCCAAAGAAAAGAGTTAACTGAGGATCAAGCACTTCACTGTTTGAAGGAAAACTGATGTCCTTCAAGCTGTAACTCCAGAACATCGCTCTTGGTATCAGAGATCAGGCAGGAGTCAATTAATCAGCCCTTTCCTGCTTTGGGAGGTGTTGCGTCATTTTAGAAGCACACAGTGAGTGTGACTGTCAAAAAGAAAGTGCTGGCCTAGCTGAACCAGAGCCAAACTGTGCCAGGGAAAGTCCCATTGCTCCTTAAACTGCAAAGATGAAAACCTTCAGTCAGGTTATGCAAGGTACTGAAAAGAAAAAGAAGAAAAAAGAAATCTATATTTTGCAGTTAGAAGGAAAGAAGTTTCACCAACAGGCCACATAATGGATCATTAACCAATACATCCATATTCAGAACCCAACAGATTTAGTGAGGCACTGTACAGCTCATTAGCACTAGAGATAATAGCTGTTGATTAAAAACTGACACATTGATCATTTGTTCAGGTTCTTGATTTGCCCAAAGCTTCCACACAATTTCTTACAGTCTCTTGCAGCATTTTATCCCCTAGATCATGAAAACTGTGGTTTCAGCTTCATGTACACACATCCTTAGTCCATCTATTTATGGTATTTATGCAGCACATCCGTTGATAGGTTCCTGCCCATATAATTTAGACATAAAATCTTGCCAGGCCCATGACATGATTTGCTTCAAATTATTAAACCACTTTGTTCATTATTTATTATTGCAATATTGTTTGCCCTGCAACGGCTAAGGTTATGTAAGCATTTCCATTACAAACACAGATACATCAAGGGATTTAAAACTTGACTGTAAAAATCTTGCTTTAGGCTGGGAATCTGCAGACAAGGTTTCAGCTGACAAGAGATTTTTTTTTTAAACACTTTGTGCTAAGAATGAAAACAAAATCCATCTCCTAACAATTTGGCTATAGCAATAAGGAAGAAAATAATTGCCATTTGCTATCAAATCACTTTCACATAGACATTTCCCTAAATTAAGAATTTTATAGCATGCCCTGGGTCATTTTGTTGTATTTCAAAATTATAAGGCAATTCAACTCTGTAAAGCTGGCCCCTATATCTTCGTAATAGTTTCATATTTTATGTATGGAACTCAGAAATTGTACAAAAGCATCATTCCCTGCACATGTAAATGTAACAAATTGCTATTTAAGGACATATAATGGGCATTTCTTCACCTCAATATCCATACAGAGGGGTTTCAATATAACTTTGCAACCAAACCGAAAATCCCAAATTAATAATAACATATTTCAATACTGAATAATTTATTGCTTCTCCATAAAGTGCTGATCCTATTGCCTATGCCCACCTCATCAGTGTTTATTAGACTAGCGTATATTTTTTAAAAGTGTGGCTATTATTTGTGTATAGATGCAAATGCCCAACATGGTATAAAATTATAGTTCTTACCAGCATTAAGATTAAATGAGAGAAAGACTTCAATTCTGACAGTGCATTTGCTCATAATTCAGATGCACAGCACATCCTATTCTGATGGATTAGAGAGACAGACAATTCACCTTCAAAGAAGGTGGAAATAATCTTTGCTTGAGGCACAGCAAATTCCAATACAGTTCACTTTTTCTATTAATGCATAAGCAGCTATATGATAAGGATTAGTAATAAGGCCACATGGATTCCTGCACTAGGTTGTCTCAGAAATCTTAGGCAGAATTTCTCCATTTGCTTTTTCATACAGGTACCTATCCACAGGTAGGTCATGGGTTACCTAAATTTAATACTTTAATATATCAAATATTTTTAGTTGCAATGATTTAATGGACCCACCCCTGAGATGGGAAGCTGGAATTTTAAGTAATCGTTTGTTTTAGACTTCCAAGTACTGCTACTTTATGATCAAAAGGATTCTGTATTGCACATGATTGCAGTTTGTGGAGTGTGAATTTGGGATTGAAATGGAGGAAGAGGAAGAAGTTCAAGCTCACACTTGGTCATGCTTCAGTGTTGAATTTCATTTCTATGACAGCTACCTGAAGTAAACAGAAGCCTACTATTTTTAATAATGAAAAATTACAGCAAAATTGTAAGTAAAATTTTGAACTCCATCTTTAGAAAAAAAAAAAAAGCTTGGTAGAAACACTGTTCTAGAGATATCTAGACAATACAACATTTTCACCTTGCACCAGTAAAAAGAAACATGAAGACTCTACATATTTAAGAAAAAAAAAATATTTGAGTAGCATCTCAGAACTCTTGTTTCTATGATTTAACGTATTTCTATGACTCTTTGTCATCTAGAGTCAATTATGCTTGCATGAGAACAAATTTAACTACACTTTGAAGAGACTGGTTTTAGGGTTAGGTACAGACATTTTACAGTCACTAAAGATACATTTGCGGACTTATCCTTTCTTTGTTCTCTGTGCTACCTTTATCACATTTAGCATTTTCAAACAAAATGCTATCATTTGTCTCTGATGTACTTCTTCCCAAATCTTTTTCACACTCACTCTGCTCTGACCTTCCTTTAGCCTCCACAGTCACACAAAAAAAAACAGAGGATAAGACAGCAAGAAATGATTCAGTGTAGCCCTCTGATCAAAGGCTGCAGCAAATATAGAATCATGGAATCACAGCATGGTTTGTGTTGGAAGAGACCTAAAAGATCATCTTGTTCCAACCCCCCTGCCCTGGGCAGGAGCACCTTCCACTAGACCAGGCTGCTCAGAGCCCCATCCAACCTGGCCTTGAACATATCCAGGGATGGGGCATCCAAAAATTCTCTGAGCAACCTCTTCCAATGCCTCACCACCCTCACAGTAAATATTTTTTTCCTAAACAAATTTCTTCCTATATAATTTCTCCCTAATATACCTCATGGCATCTGGGAACAGATGTGTTCCCAACCTATTCTTGAGGCTTTTGTATCATGAATAACCCACAGTTTCCCCAACTAATCTATTTCAGAGTTTCACCATCTCTATCATTGCAAAGACTTTCCAGACATGTACAGAAGTCTTCCACGTTGTCATGGAGAAGAATTTATTTGCATCTGCCTGCATATGCAAAGACTGATGGGATGACTCTCAGTTTTCTCACCTCTGGAGTCAACAGTCTATTACCTCCCTCTTTACTTCAAAATCCTGTTCCTGAGTTCATCTCACTGCTTTCCTCTGCATAATTCCACTTCCTTGGAAATGCATTTTCATATGTACCTGTCCCAGCAGATTCTCAGGCTCATTCTGAATAGCTTAATTTGATCCTGAAAAGGCTGAAAAGCCTTACCCTCCTCCCACAGAGCTCTCTCCCCTTTCCTTTCTAAGACAACCCAACACCGCACAAGTCCCAAAGAAGGGAACTGCCTGACTGTCACTTGTGTGACTAAATTAAGGCTCCCACTAATCTCTTTGCCAAGCAGGCCATAAAAAAGAGAGGACATGTATTTAGATTCATCAAGATGGGAAAAAAAAAAAAAAGAAGAAAAAAATCTGTTTTTATTTCTTTTTTATTTTCTATGAAGTACAGTTCTGCCCAAAAAGCTTCTTAGAAATATTTAACGTGCTTAAAAGTGAATGCTTTACCAAACTTTGCAGTTCAGTGAAAGACACCCATTAGCTTGCTTCATGGTCCAGCAGAGCTGATGTGATGTCAGCCCATGAATAGAGGGCAGTGATCCAGGTGAGGCTGGATAATAATGTGCTGAAAGCTTGGCTATTACTGGGGGCACTAAGTGTGTATCTTCAAATTGATTTGCAGGTCACCTTTCCGTAACCAGTATACTCTAACTCTGTTCTCCTACCTTTCCTAGCTAACTTCCTCTTCCAAACACTTCCAGTGAGTGGGGAGAGGCAGCAAACATCAGAGACATCAACTCCTGTTAGCCACGCAGCTCCATGGAAGACAGTGAATTTTATCTGCTTACTTTAGATGAGAACAAGTTCTTACTCTCCAGAAAAGACCTCCAGTTAGTTTTCCACATCTTCCAATTTTATTTTCTTCCCCTCCACCCCACCCTGGCTTTTAAGTAGTTTAAGTATTTTACCACTCAAAAGCTGTTAAGAGGGGAGTACAGTGATGTGCGAGAGCAGCACAGATCACAGATATGGCTCAAAAAGAATCCAGCCCAGGTAGCTCAACCAGAGGACCTACAAGAACAAAAGATTCTTTCACCCTCACTGCTGCTCTCTGTCCCTGCTCTGCTGAGTTTTAGAGTCAGCACAACACTGCCTGTACTCAGATGCTTCACAGTGACAGGGCTCTTCCCTCTGAAGAGAGGAAGGGTTACCTGGCGCTCATGGCACTTGTTTGCAGCTCTAGAAACCACAGCACCCATGGCTTTCCTGCGCTACCTTATGCAAGTCACCTCAGTTCCCTTGGAAAAATCAGTCTGTGGACATACACGTGCTATACGTGGTGAAAAAAAAATAATTCCAAGATTGATTTTGACTTCCAAAGAAGATCATTAAAGCCAGGACCAGTAATCAGGTGCTTCAAAAACTCTCATTAAGAATCTTCAAGTAACTGGACGTTTGAAATTTGAAAATGCATCAATAACTATTTCAGTTTCAACCACACTTCCTGACACACAGTGGAGGTGACAGATACACAGCAGTAGCTATTGATCTGGAGAATTTAGTTTCTACTCCTTCTCTGGGCTTATCCCCTTTGACTGATTTACAGAAAGACATTTCCACTATTTTTCTTGTCAACAGGATACTATGTTATTAAAGGAGAGGTTATTGATTGAAACCACAAGAGCCAGGGCATACCAGTAAATTTTCACTGAGAAGGTTTTAAATTGCTTTGTGAATATACTCCAATCTGGAAATCCAAAATAGTGTCTGAAATCATTAGGCAGATTTAAAATTAAGATTCTGAAAAATTTGTTGCCAGCAACAAAATCCAGTGCCTACTGAGCTCTTTCCATATTTTCTGTTTGCTTGTTTTAAGTTGGTTTTTCTCAAAGTGTTGTCCGTGCCTGTTATCTAAGCTGTGAAAGAACTGCCTGGAGACTTTGGGAGTAAAATTCAAACTTGTTTTGTGAGGCAGCATATATTTCCCTGTCAGAAGGAACTACCACGGGACCTCCTTCATGCCTCTCAGCACAGACATGAGATTAAAGTTTTCTCTACAACACCCAGGGGGAACACTCCAGAAAGCAGTTTATAATTTAAACAGATAATTCAAAAGGAAGCCACAATGCAATGGCAGGGTCCACTCAGTTGCTGAAGGGGAAGTGGGCTAACCAGGGGCTAGAAAACTGCCCCTTTGGAGTACAGTCCTTTCCCACAGCACCTCCCTGTGCTGTGCTGGAGGTACATGGATGTGTTTCAGGGAAGACCCTAATTGATACCAGAGCTGGGTGGCCTCTTGGCCCAGAAGAGATAAGAACTGGACTACAGGAGGGAGGCATAGATAGGTACAGCATTAAAAAACGTTAAGTTTTAAGAATGACCAAAGTTGGGATTACTTACTGATATCGACTATCTCTAAAGATCTAAAAATAATTTCCCATTAAAAAAAAACTCGAAAAAAAATGTAGTGGTGTCCCCTCCCGTTGGGTCGACTGAGCTGTGACCAGTCCCTATCAGTCAAGCCCTGGCCATCCAATGGCTCAATGATCCCGAGCCTGAGGGTGTCTCCTCAGGCGGGGAGACTGATTAGAAGCCACCCCCAGGGCGGACCCCCGGGTGGAGAGACAGGGCAAGGACCTCCCCTGGTTCTGGAAAGTTTGGCAAAATACGAGCATGGATTGCTTAGTGGAGAAGACCCTCCCCATTACCCTCAGATTATTGGTATGGGGACACGGGTGCCTCCCACTTATGGTTGTGTTATTGGTTGCGGGGGCTTCCCTCGCCACTTTTCCCTTTCCCTGAAAATCACGGGCACAGGCTGTAATTACCCGGAGATCTCCCCTTCCCTGAATGGCTAATCGATCCTGTTGAGATCTCTCTCTCTCTTTGCCTCGTTCCTCTGGCACCTGAAGCATACATCCTTGCACCCTTGAGGCAGGCTATCCGCTCCTGGGGACGGCCAGTCTCTCCCCGGCTCCCTGGCGCGGACCGCTGCGGAAGCGAGCCCCGAGGACGGTCCTTCAGGAGGGCCGGCCTGCTACCCCAGGCTGACATCGAGCTATCCCAGGGGATCAGGCCAGCAAAAAAACACTTAGGAAAGGCACTTCTTTTAGACGTTTAATTATCCTCATGGTCTGTAACACAGCAGCCTGAGAAATGGCTGTGTTTGAGACAGAGTGGGAAGGTAAATGGGAGCCCTTTAGCATGTATTGTCACTGACATTTGTTTCTCATCCAGCCAGAGCTTGGATGGTCACTCCTGATACCACATGAACACTAATCCAATCAAGTGGCTTTTGGATGGTTTAAAAGTAAACTCCAAATTAACAATTAGCATTTTTTTTCCTTATGATGTGCTGCCAGTCCTGCACAGATCCAAACCAGAAATGGTCTACTCTACATAAATTTAATCTGTTTATCTGCAATCACAGTGTTAAACAATACAAGCCTTTAGTTGATATTCTTAATTTCATTCAGATGAAGGTCATATTGATTTACCTTGCATTGGTAAATTGACAGTCACAAGCTATGACTGTTCAAAACCTGACACATCAGTCATTCAACTAAACTGGTGTTTAAATCTAGTTTGGGTCAATTGGTGAAAAATATCTTTTTAGACATTTTAGATTGCTGATTTGAAACAGAAGGAATAGCTATATTCACGCCAGAATCACATCTTTTCTTGAAACCCATTTGTCTGATTTTCACTCCCTTTCCATCTTTTCATTTCTTATACAATACTGTTTTATGTATTCCTCCCTAAGGCATAAAAACATATCATATGTCATGTGTGAACTTATAAACTCTTTTGAGATACAGGGACAGTAAATTCTGACCAGTATCATTTCTAATGTCTGAATAACTCTACTGAGCAAACCATCTGTCAAACACACAAGAAAACGTCCTCCACAAGGTAAGAATTAGAGGAAGAAATAAAACTTATCTTACTTACCTAACAGTCAGATCTTATAACAAATGCACCTATTTATTCACAGTAAAATGTAGATAGCTTTTACATTCATAGTTAAAACAGTGTTGCAGTCATCATGGTATACAGATTATCCATGTGCCATATGAAGGGATACACTACTGATTATTGCCCCAGCAGCTACACCACAAAAATCAGACCCTGCAGGCCTGCAGAAAGTAAGTCTAAATCATTCTCTCTCATTGTTATCCTTAAATCCAGGAACAGCACTGGTATAAAAAAAATTCAATTATTTCTATTAAAGACAAACATTGCTTCTCAATTACACTATGATGAGAAAAATTCATAGAATGATTTGGATTGGAAGGTACCTTGAGGATCATCTAGTTCCAATCCCCAGTTAAGGAAACTTTCCAGTGTGACCATTCATGAGACTCTCTGGCTGCCACATTCCCAATGTCACAGATTTTCACTGCTGGGGCTGTCACCCCTTCACAGGGGTGGCTCCAGTGACCCAGTGGGTCCTGCCTGACTCCCTGCACACCCCACTCACAGCCAGACCAGGTTTCCTCACCCGCTCAGTCCCAGGATTTCCACAGCAGAGTCTCAGATGCCTCATTGCATAAAGCCATTTATCCGTGGTGCAGTCACACAGAAACAGCCCGAGCTGGTGCCTCCATGGAGGGACCCTGCACAAAGGAACTCCTGAGCTTTTATCCCCTCACAGTCCAAGCACATCACAGCCTTGCTCTTCCTCCTGAGCCATCGAGCCATGGGCTCCTGCCGTGCCTCTCAGTGTCCCTCACCTGGCTGTGCCACAGGTCCCTGTGCCCTTTGTTGTGCAAAGGGTGCAGTTCATGGCCTCTTGTCTCAGGCTCCCACCCAGAGGTGAACCTGCAGCTCCATCTGCAGCTGCACCCTGAGCTCCCTGCACAGAATGTGTTCCTCAACCCCCCTGCCTTGAAGAGGGGCACCTTTGACTAGACCAGGTTACTCAGGTCCTGATCAACCTGGCCCTGAGTACCTCCAGGGATGGGGCATCCACAGCTTCTCTGGGCAACCCGTTTCAGTGCCTCACCAAACTCACAGTAAGGAATTTCTTTCCAGTATTTAATCTAAACCTACTCTCATTCAGTTTGAAGCCATTGCCCTTTGTCCTATCACTATATGCCCTTGTAAAAAGGGCACTCACTCTCCAGCTCTCTTGTAGGGTCTCTTCAGACACTGACAGACTTCTTTAAGTTCTCTAATAGAGAACCTTCTCTTCTCCAGGACGAACAGCCCCAGCTCCCTCATCCTGTCCTCATAGGGAAGGTGCTCCAGCCCTCTGATCATCTTTGTGACCCTCCTCTGGACTCACTCCAACAGGTCTGTGTCCTTCTTATGTTGGGGGCCCCAGAGCTGGACACAGTGCTCCAGGTGGGGTCTCACAAGAGCAGATTCTATTATTTTGATGCAGTCAGAAAAATATATTCAAACTATTCATACTGAACCACAGACAACACTTAAAAAGTGTTTAAAGAACTTAACTAATTTTTAATTCATAATGGGTTGGGCTAATTTATCATGAACTTACAAAGAAGCATCTTCAAACCATAAGAGGTTTATTGCATTTTGTGTCAGTAAGGATGTCATGTACAACCATCATTTTAGTTGGTAAATCAGCACACCAATGATTTCTATTACGTTCATTACTGTATGTGAAAGTGGGATAGTACTATCTTTACAGATCATTACTTTCTAGATGTTTATTCAACTAATTATAATCATCCTTTAAGGAGCTGCAATCCATCATTTTAATAGGTAAAAATCTCTGTTTTTTTTTTTTCCTGCAGTGCAAACAAGTTAGATGAAATATTAGATTTCAATTTCACACAGAGATCTTTATTTTAAAATATGTAATGATGGCAGAAGCACTTGGCCATGAATATTTATTACCTGTCAGCCACAGAGATTTCTGTGATTAACTGTGCACAGTATCTGCTTTGCCCTGTATGCCTTGGTAGGCTTGACCACTTTGTGGATTTGGCTGGGGCACTTTGAGTCCCTGACAGCAAAGTTCCCAGAAGGCTCCAAAGCTGTTCTTTCTCCTTGCTTGCTTGGGTGAGGTGTCGTGGGCTGCCCTGGCAGGCAGGAAATGTGGGCTTGAGCCCCAGCAGGACGGGAAGGGCTGGGAAGTGAAGGGATCCGTTTCCAGCTTTGGCTGGGCCAGGAAGGGGAGGGGCTTGGTTGCTTGGGTTTGCTTCAGGGCTTGGTTGTTTATCTTTGATTTTCCTCCCCAATACCCAAATTGGTCATTAGAAGCTTGTGTTAATCGGCAACAAATTAAGTAAACTATCCCAGGGCTAAGACCATTTTGCCTCGCCAATATGTTAGACACTTTTATAGCTGGTTGGGTGTTAAGTGCCGAAGGAGAGAGCGTTGTTACAAAAGACTCCTCTTTCCTGGACTTCAGCTTGTTATTGCTGACCCTATTCATGTCCTCTATGGATATATGGGTCCTATATGGACCCCATATCCTGAAAAGTTGAGCGAATTGCAATCTGAGGACTGATGCCTCTCTGCAAACTTTGCAACAGATTAACTGGGCACATTGAGTCCGAGCACACCAGTCAGACCTCCTCCCTCAGCTCATCTCCCAGGAAGGGATGATGGAATTCCCCGTCACAGGAGAATTAAAAGTGATGACAGTGGTAACACAGAAACATTTAAAAGGCAGATGGCTAAAAAAGATAGATAGAACTAATGTTAGAAGTATTTTTGTTTTCCTTCTGTTTAGCTATTTTTTAGTGTCCAGTTAAAATCTGGGGTCTGTTAAGCATGGCAATTTTAGTAGTAGGAAATCAAAATCATTTCCATTCTGTTTACTCACATAAATTAACAAGAAGTGCCCTTTCAGTTCTAAGTGGTTCTGTCAAGTTGGTCAAAGTCAGATCTAATGCAATTGATGTTAAAAGCAAAGACCAAAGTATCTGCAACGTCTTCAAAAACCAGAATAAATGCTCAATGAATCCCATGGTTCCAGAGCATCAAACCCAAAAAGCTCCCTGTAGTGAATATATGATACCTCTTCAAATGCCTTTAGGGGAGATTAGATAGTTAGAACATAATTTCTTGTCAGTATGTCCTTCCAGAATCTTAATATAGCATAAAAATTGGTCAAAGAATCATAATTCTTATAAAATAAGAAAGGACAAAGAACTAACGTGTAAACCTCACCACAGAAATGCATCCTCAATATCTCAGTAGTTCACTGAGAATCACAAAATACAACACTGGTAATTTCCAAATTACATTGTAAATTGACTACCCTGAAAATACTTCATAATTCTACATTATATAATTCTCAGATCTCATTAGCCCTACTGAGTTTAACTCTCCCAACACCTCAAAAAATCACTGCAGATACATGGTTCATCAACAGTGCTGCTGAAAAGTTTCAGACATTAATTATTAGAATGAAGAAATCCTGGAAGGTTGTTTGTTTTGTTTTATTCTGGCTATTATCCATGCTCATAGCAGCTGAGATCAATGGAAATATCTCCAAAGTTCCAAATCTTACAGAGGTTTCAATCAAACTCTTGAAACAAAAGGATGATTTGATAGGTTTGTGATTCTCTTTCTTGTGGAAAATAACAAAAAAAAGAACAACATGAAGTTTGCTGTGCATGCGAGATTAATATGAATGATAAAATAAGACAAGACAAGCTCCCCCACCAGCTTTTAATATTAAAACTAGAAGTGTAAGCACAGTATGTTTAGAGCATTTGTTTAAATGTCAATATCCTGTCTGCTTCAGCAGTGATGCAGGCTTTTGTGTCACTTCTCCTGACTGCTATCGATTAAACAATCATGACTGCTAATGAGGAAGCAAAAGGCACTATTTTTAATTCCACACTTATTTTTAACTCTACTGTTTCAAAAGTGAAATTACCTTTGTTGTTTTAAAAATCAGTGTGTTCGTTATTATAGGCTCTGAAAACTATAAGCATGTACATTACACTATCTCTCAATAATTCACACTCACATCCAAAGGTTATTTTTCCCTCCCCTCAGAATTCAATTAATCTTAATGAATTGCCCTACCACAAGCTGTCAGTGAAGCAGAACATATAATCACTACGAATGAAGTTTTCAGGAAAGGCGAGGTCTAAATATTCAAGTGCAGTCTGTTCACCCTCACATAAGCAGGGGTAAGAAAAGACTATGTGGCTAAAACCCATACAGTCTGTTTGCTGGAGGCACTGGAAAATGTCAGTACACAGTGTTCTTCCTCCATATTTCTATGGAAGACTTTCATTGGTAATAAAGTCATTTAACCATTTTTTTTCTTGTGGCAGAAATATGGTACATGAACAGATGACACCAAACTGATGTCCTGGGTTACGGAAAGAGAGCAATTTCTCTTTTTATTCAAGCAGTATCTGTACACCCCAATGGTGTCTCATTTCTAATGAATATTAAAAAAACATGCAAGCTATGAATCCTGGAGGTAATTAATTTAGCAAGGCAGTGTTTTCCAAATATAAATAATCAAAGTAGGCTTGGAAGTTGTAAAACATTGCACTTTATTTTGTTGGAGTTGGGGTTTTTTGCATTATTATGTTGGTAAATAAAGTGATAAATTTCCAAGTAAATGTGGCTGTTACAAAGAATTTTATTGGGAGGGCAGTATTTTCAAAATTTTAGCAGGATCTCACTAGTTGATTCTCTCCTCCCTTCTGGGAGCTCACTTCCAGTGATTCAAGAGACTTTGAGACGGAACGTATCAAGCGGTTTATTTCCTCATGTCAGGAGGATGATCTCTTAAGGGTTTATCTCAAGTACTGCTGTTGTACTGAGACCATACTCAGGTGTCAGATGCCTTAAAAAGACTTTGTAGTACATGAAAAGCGTATTCTGTAGTATGAATTGACATGAATGCTCAATAAAGTCAGCCAGTGATTATTTGCTGTACAGAAAATATGCTTTTGCCTATAGAGGATAAATAAATACAGTTCAGCTTCTGACAGCAGTTTCACAAAAGAAGCTGGAGGAAAAACAGTTACAAAGTAGAATTATCTGACTTATTAGCAGAAAATTCAGTCTCTATGCACTAATATAATCCATAAAATATTAGAGACACAAAAAGTAAAACACACATATCTCAAGCAGTACTAATGTTCAGTGAGGAAAAAATTAAGATTAACTGGGTAGTAAATTATTCCTTCCAGCTATAAACACCTGTCTCAAGAGCTCTGAAGCAGCATTGGTGGCACCTTCCACGGTGTAAAATCCACACAGGTGGATTAAATTGTTATTCCAAAACATTTTTTTTGGGTCAAAATGTACTTCAAGATGGGCATAAAGTACTGGCTGGGCTGTAGAACAAGACAGGTTGTAATGGTTTGTGATGGGGTTTACAGCACCACACTTAACCATATCTGCTCTCACTTTTATTTTCTAGCGTCTCGAATTCTCTAGAGTGGTGGTGTGTGGTGTTCCACTTGAGGCTGGGACTAGAAGCATTTCATATTTTGAAAATGGGACTCTTTAAGCAAAAACCTTAACAAGCTATAGTAAAAGAAAGTGCAGTGTCATGACCACCAAAGAAAAAGCCAGAAGACTGTTCATGGAGAGACACACAATTCCTTTCTCCAGTTTTGCTGCTCTTCCCTGAAAAATACCTTAAATCATTGGCAAAGACGCTTCTCCATTATCACCTCCAGAGCTTTGACAGAAGACAGGTAAATCAAAGATTCATAAACACCCAGTCAGACTGATTACATTCCACTGAGGGCCAGATCTTTTAAAAAAACCCTGTATTTATGCCATGCACATAAAAAATGAATTAAAACCAGAACATTTTAAAGCGCTTAACATAACTACCATAAATTGTTACCAGGAATGCAGAAGCTTTTAGTTTTTCACCTAGTGGAGTGTGGTCAGTTTTCTCATCTATCATGGCATATGATTAACTGGTTAAATTCCTACAGTTACAGTTTTAGCTTTAAAAAGAAATAATTTATGAATACTATTTACTCAGAATTGCTCTAGAGAAAACAGTGCAAAAAGTCTTCACTAGAGTTTCATGTCTTATTCTGACAATTTTAATGCTTCAGAGCAAGTCCACTCCTCTAAAGCTGCTTGAGAGAGTTTGGTTTATCTGTAAAACTCTGCACCATATTCTATGTAGAGATATCCTATATCATACCATATTTGTGATGAACTGCCTGTGCTCTGTGCTTGATTGAGTTACCTGTTCCTCACACTGATAAGGCACTTTATGTCATCATTCTGTTTGGTAATCATTTAATGTTGCCCACTAAATCACTTTCCATTACTTGTGCTATGACATTTGTGGTATAACTCAGCTTAAAAATATATTTTCACATTTCTAGATTCTTATCTAGAAAATTTCATTCTATTATCAAGAATGTCAGCTGTTTTTTAAACTCCTGAAAGCTGATATGGCTGACACTGCATTCAGATATGTAAGCAGTAGATATAAAAGTTATATACATAGGATGAAACCATTACTTTTCATGTCTTAATGATTCCATGTTGATAACCCTTTGTATAATGTAGGGTCCACTGCAGGGAATGTGTTCAAGCAGATCATGTCCAGTGAGAGACTTTTGTTTGTGCAGAAACTTAGTACACTGTATTTGTGCATCATCTTATCTATAAATGAAAAAGGAAAAGGCAGGGGTGAGATGGGGAACTGCAAGCCCAGCACAACATTTAAAGTATAGCTATCCAAATAGAGGGTAAACATGTGCTGCTTGATGTGCCTTGAAGCATTAACAACAGAAGCACCCACAGGAGGGTGTGGCTGTTTGGCACACTGGAGATCAAGGATAAACTCATGAGGGCTCTGGGTAAGTAGCTCAAGTTGAAGCCCAGTCAATCACATTCTTGCCATGAACCACATTATCTGTGAAAACGCACACAGAACAGATGTCAAATCACAAGGATTTTGGCTATATGTCAGTTTTTCTGCTCAGCCCTGTTTTTAAGGTCGTTAAAACAGTGGTGAAAACAGCAGTTACATCTTAAATTTTCTTTAGAAAGTCAAACCAAGCAAAAAAAACATGCTGCTTGAAGTCCTCCTATTACAAGTAAACATTTTTCACCTTGTTAGTTTTCTCTTTAAGTTATCTGTCCCAGTCATGCAGACCTACATTGTTGTTAAGACAGGAAAATAAATTTTAGATTTCCGGATTGTTTAAGATTCAGAATTTGAGATTAGATATTTCAGTGGTTCTAAACTGAAAACTCCAAATATATGAAGATGTTGGGGGATTTCCAAATGGTCCAAATCTGCACACAAAAGCCCAGCTTTGCATTCACAATGGGCTGCTGTCGAGGTATGAAATGCTGATCCAGATCCTATACTTAGATTTTTTTTTTTTTTTTCCTCAGCTGACTTTTCAGAGGTGGATGATTCTGGCTCTTCCATCTTTTGCTATGCTGACTAAACCTGCAGTGGGAGGGGTGATCTGTAGACAAGAGCACCAGTGAAAATCTGGTACAGGTCCCTGTATGATACGGAATAATGATTAGAATCTGCTCATGTGTTGTTAACAGGAATTTAATTAGAAGAAGAGATACAGACAGACAACCCTGCCAGTTGTTAATCTGTGAAGAGAAAGGGTAGAATAGAGAAGTCCTAACAAACTCCCCAACTTTCCAAATATATTAAATAAATATGTAAAGCTGGTCTATTTACAGTGCATGCAAGCCAGAGCTGGTCTTTAGGAGTGCCGCATTGTGCCTTTAGTGCATTAAAATGTCATTATCCATACTCACCAAAGTACCTTTCTCACTTTCTTTCTTTAAACCTTTTTGTAAGCTATAATTACAATTAAGCAAAGACATGTTTATTGTCACAAAATGTATGCCAACAGCTCACACTAATGCAATCCAAACATTAGTATGAAACATTTTTCCAATTACTGCACAGACTCCCTATAGTGTTTCAAGCTGCTTTGTGACATTTTAAACTCCACATATAATACAGTCCTTTAGAAAGCTGCAAAATCTTTCTATTTCTTTCTTATGACCCGAGAAAACCTAAATCTATTAAAAGCACATTTTCATAGCAGCAGGATAAAAATGCTTTTACTACATTTATCTTCAAAATTGGTGGTGTTAAATAGTGCCAGGGGATAAATAACCATAAAATATCACATTAGTGTACAGGGTACTGCTCTAACTAGGCATGAGGGGATGTCTCTCTACCCTTTCATTTCTTCTTTCTATTTGTCCCATTAGAGCTGTGCAATCATTCATCAGTCACTGTGGCAAGCAGTGCTGCTCCATCCTGACTCTTGCCTAAAAAGAGACCTAAGAAATAAAGCCACAGAGAGAAAATAGAGTTCACAGCATTCCAGAGATGTCCACACCTACATTCATGACTGATTTTCTGCCATAATACTCTTGCTATTTATGGAAATAATGTTTTAATATCGCTACATATTGAGTCTTGAAGTTATATTAGAGAAACCCTCGATTTGCACATCAGATAGAACAAGCAAAAAGGCCTGAAAAGTTAAAAACCATGCCAAAACCCCTCAACTTTCAGCTCTAATTTAAAACCCAGATGTTGCAATCAGCTTCTGCTAATCTAATTCTGTTTCAGACTCCTGGCACTTCCAGAAAACTCATGATAACTTAGCACAGATGAGCTGTCAAAGTGTTTGAGCTTTAGGCAGATGCTATTATTCCAATCAAAATACCAAAAACAGTAGCACTGGATCCTAAAATAAACTTAAAAAAAAATGGAACAAAGCATAATATTTATCCATGGTAAAGTCACTTTTTTTTCTACTAAGAACATTGAGAAAAACAATACAGCTTGTGGAATAGTATTGACATAGTTTTTGGTAAAAATGCCTCTAGCAGTTATTTCTCTATTATGCATCCCCCAACTTAATAGAGAGCAGTAACTCACAAGAACATCTGACACATCTTTTCTATATATTATCTTGCAAGAATCAACCAGAATATTCGCTTTCTCACTAAAGAGTATTTTTCAGCCAAAAATATGAAAGATAAGTGTCTGAATTTGGGAGCAAAACTAGAGTATTTGCTATGCATCGTACAGAAATCAATACGTAATAATACCACCTTATGGTCATACATGTTCTTTGTTTTATGAAGGATAACATATATCCTTAAAATACTTTAAAATACAGAAATTGATGTTCAGAAGATTAGGTTTCTTCAGGAAATCTTGCAAAGGAAGATTTCCTTGAAGGACTGAAAACTGCACATTCATGTTGTGTATTCCATCAGACACTCATTGAGCACATACTCATTACTTCCAAATATGCCTCTAAGAGATGTTTTATAGAAAATAGACTTCTTAAGAAAGAAACTAAACAATAAAACCCCTGAACTGTTAAGCTGTGAATAAAATGCAGAAAGAACTGAAAAAGTATAGAGTCTCCCTTTCAAAGGTTAAACAATTTCTTGAACTTGTAGCTACTGGGAGATCTAAACCATCTGGATTTTGTTAATCTAAATTATTTATGAAATCAAGGAAAAGAAGTATCATACTTCAAACCCATGATGTCTGAAGTATAGAGGTCTGTAGACATGCATTTCTAAATAACTCTAGCAAGGCTGAGTCTGACTCATAAAATTGCCATTTTCTTTCACTGAAATTAAGGAGTGATCTCACCAAAATAAACAGCAGAAGGCCTGTGTTGATGAAACTCCCCATTTTCATGTTAAGGCCAAGAGTCAGCATAGCTGTAGCCTTGATGACCTCATGGACACAGTACGTGCTTTAGATTTTTTACTTGTTAACTACTTCTGAGTCAAAGCCTAAATCCAAAAATGCAATGAGCCTAACAAAGTCAGGGATTTATTTTAAATACAAAGTGATTTTTTTTTTCAGCTACATGAGCCAGAAACCTTGAAGACAAGTGGAATAGTCATAATGGCAACTCTTCAACATTCAGATCACTGGCAGTAAGGTATAAAGGAAATTCAAGAACAAAGCAGAAAGGACACTCTCATTTGAAATATCATATCATCCACAAATTCGTACATCTTGTATTGACACTGCATCTGTTGCTGCAGTGGATTTTATGAAGTGTCTCAAAGCAACTTGGAGATGGTCCTTTGGTCATAGGGAGTGCCAGATAAAATTAAGAGAACTGAAATTATGGACAGTCACTTTGCAGATAAAAAACATACCTTCCTCATTTTCTCTCCAAACCTGACACTCATGCTTCACTGAAATTTGTGTCTGTGCAGCTGTAGGGGTTTACTGCATTCCACAGTTCAAATGTTTGGATGGAAAGAAAAGCAAAATATTTAACTGAGCTTGTTTAAAAGAGCAGCAGATCTCTAGGAAGCTATGAAATATATGGTGTGTCAAACACGCAGAATTCAATACACTACAATCTTCGAGTACCCCATCCTAAAATAAGAGATAGAACAAAAATAAAGTCCACATCAGCCTTACAGTAGGAATGTTTCATTAGTATTATCGTGAAACAGACTGTTTCACAAACTTTTGAGAGTAGTTATGCCTGTTCCTATGCTATCCAATAAAGCCAGAGCTAAATAAGAAATTGAAAGTGTTTGATCCCATTGTGAACAGCCACCATTCCCTCAGTCCGGAACACAGCCAGTACATTAACTTGGAATATATATATGGAAAACTTCCAGCAGCAAAGCTTAATTAGAAATATAAACAGATCTACATTTTTTACCTTCATCATTCAATTGCTAATTAAGCAATGCCTGAAGGCAGGGCCATCCCATCAGAATGGGAAACCGAGAGCCCAACCTGCTGGCAACGTCTGAGAAGCACACGAGCTGCATGCATTTGGGAGAGCCTGCTCCAAAATTACGGTAACACTCTATACTTAACATAAATCAACTCTTAGGGAAATAAATTTCAGCACTAGCTGGCTCCAATGACTATAGCTGAGTATGTGGCAAATTGCCATTCTAACTGGTTTCTCTATATCTTTATTTACATTCTCCAGATCCAAATGCTATATGGCTCACAAAAAATACTTCTATAGGCTGTTCTAATCTTTGGCTTGTCTCCAAGAGTTCTGCTGGTTTAGATTCTACACACCCAGGAGGAACTATTCGCACCTCAGACATTTATATTAGCACTGTAAATATTCTGTAGAGGAGAGAAAATGTCAGGGCACTTCACAGAAAACTATTCCAGAGTTTCATAGCCAAAAAGGACATCTCTGCTGTTCTCTTTTGCACATTACTTAATTTTTTATGAATGACAGTAAGGACATAAAATAATGTCTCCACATAAATATTCAGTAATGGATTTTTGACCAGCTGAACTAAGACACAGCAGGTTTATTCCTTAATCAGCTCCCCATGATGATGGCAACCTCTAATCTTGAGAGAGGGGTCACTAAAACACAAATGCTGCTCTAAGACAACAAAGCCTTTCAACTGACTTCAATAAGGATTTAGAGATGGGGACATCTGATTTAAGCAGTGCTATTATCCATACTAGTATCAGATTTTGTTGGGGGGTAGGGAAGTTGTATGGGCTTTTTGTTTCTTGGTACTGAGCAAGATAAACGAAATATCACACTGAAGCTTTTTGCAGAACCTTTCAAGTTTAAAACACTCCAAGTTTTTTTTTAAAAAAAGAATCTGACGTGACAGCACCTGACTAAAGGCAGACCAACCCAACCTGTACACAGAAGTTGAAATCCAGTATATTTCATGTGTCTTTTCTGACCATAGGCTCTAGCAATATTTCACATGTAGAAAACGAAACTTTCCCCAGTATTTAGGAAAACCCTGAAAACCCTGTTCATGAGACACAGGATGGGACTCGATTTTGAATTCTTTTTCATATAGTTTGAGTTTATATAGAGAGGATGATTCCCATGATACATGTACAACTTATGCTCTGTCACAGGAATCATGGGATTTTACTTCTTGGATAGCAAGCACAATGCTTATAAACCCTGTGAGGACTTGTAACCTCCATTATACAAGGTGGATGAAACTTCATGTTGCTAATGCAAAGTAGCTTCACTTTCTGAATATTAAAATATTTTTAAAAATCTTGAAAAGTTTTCTCACTGAGTTTTTCTCAGAAAAGAACTGGGCAGTGACTGTACAGATTTATGATGAAGAAGAGTCAAAATCTATGGTTCCAGGACCCTCTTTTGTCCTCATTTAACCAGCAACAGTTTTCAGTTATACGAGCATGCTAAAAAAAAATTACTTCTATCTACCAAACATATTGATCAGGCTCAGAGGCCATTATCAAATGCTGTCTTGCGTTTTCAAATGTATAGAACACTTCATTAAGCTATAAAATTATGTCTTTTACTTCATTCATAGTTCATTCATGATCGCAAGGAGTAGTATCACAGTCTTGTTACTTACTGCCCAGATCAAGTAAAAGAAATTAATTTCATAGACAAATTTTATATCTACTTTGAAAATTTCCTAACTTTTGTTGTCTCAGTCAACCCTAATTTATATTTATCAAGAGTCAAAATTAAGGGTTCTTTTTCCTCTTACATAGATGACTCCTCTGCAAGCACTTAGATCATCTTAAAAAAGTTTTAAAATGACAAAAACAATGTTTCATTATTTTTCTATATATTATAGCCACTAAAGATGAAAATCATTCTTCTGGAGAAACAAAACTATTTTGCATAACTGTTACACAAATATACAACTTCTACATATAAAAGGATGTCAATTTAGAAATGTATTTTTCTCTGTTTTCCTATTCCCTTGCCGCTGCCTCTCTCCCCTGCTTCCCTTTTGAAGATATTTGTGAAACTGTCAGTGTGTTTCTATCAAATTGCCTTTGACAAAGTTTATGTTCTTGCAGTCACTTGGAGCCCAAATTAAGAGAGAACTGATTCACTCTTGAATTGCTTCTGGTTTATGCCAGCCAGAAACACTATGTGATGCCATAGAGGTGTGGGTTATCCAGCCCACGTCATGGTGCTCTAGGACAAGGCTGTGATTCATCCTCCTCCCCCAAAACTGAAATTGCAAGAAATGCAGGTCCTGTTGATACTTTTTTAATCATTATTTTTTGAATCTTTTCCAGAATTCAGTTTAGAACAATAGTCATTTAGTCTCTTCTATCTTCGATATATTGAGCTCCCTACATGAGGAGTATTTTTTCCATTAAATAAGTTTTTCTTTTTTCTAGACACTGTGGTTCAGAGAATAACATCTTAAAAAGAAAGAATGCTGTATGAAACTTCTAAGTTAGCAGAAGAATCTGAATACTTCATGGTCCCAAATGTTCTCCTCTATTAGGCAAATTATAAATTTAGCTGAATATGAAAAATAAGGAAAAAGAGGGAGAAAAAAAAAGAAAAATATTTTCATGTATTATTATTTTTCAAAACAAAACAAAGAAGACTAGATGCTATAGGTAAGGTAAAAATTTTCTATTTAGTTAAAACCCTGCAAAGTTAAAGCTGAAGGAATTTTTTAAGGAATTTTTCCCTGTCTTCATCTTAGTTTCACATTTACTAGGGAGTTTTCCTATTTAGATGAATAATTCTCTTTTTCAGGAACACGAACACAGGTCTTCATGTTCCAGCACAAATAAAGCATTTCTAAATACCTTTTGATATAGTTTGTTGTCGCTGTTGAGCGCTAGCCGAGTGCAAGAACCAGACTGGATCGGGTGAGGTGGAATTCTGATTTTATTATTTAATTCTAAAACTTATATAGACTTTTAAAAGTTTCTCCGGATTGGGTCAATTCAAAACCTCCCCCTAGGTCCATAGGCCAGGTAGAACTGCCCATCTTTCCAGAGACAGTTTCAATAACATCCAAACCTTATCTTTATTTATAGAACACAGGGAGAAGAAGAGAAAAATTCCCATGGGAAAGAATCTGTGCTACCACAGTTTGTGATTTTGTTTTTTCTTTTCCAAAGTGAGTATTATCCAACATTTAACTGCTTTTCTGATAGAAGTTACTGTCTAAAATGAAAATACTTTCTGGTTGGTTTCAAATATTCGATGAGAAGGTCTATTGGGCTAACTGCAGTGAATGTTTATTACAGCTACTCATCAACTTCTTTGTTTAGGTTACTCTCATAGAAGAGTTTTGTAATCTTTGTGAATGTCACAAAGACAAACAAACATACTTAAGTTTCTGATGCAGACAGGAATGCTGAACATTTGGAAAACAAAACATACTATGGAAACGTTCCTGTAATATATGTGGCCACAAGTGGACTTAAAAAAAACCATTTAGCCAAATTAACTTTTGTATCTTAACTAGGTTGGGTTAATTGGTTTGTTTTTTTGTGGTTGGATTCTCTTAATCTTGTAGTGGCTCTGTAGTTCTAGTAAATTAAGCTTCTGAGGTTGGGGGATGGATGGATGGATGGATGGACAGATATAAAAGATTTTCACAAATCATGGTCAGATTTCATGTACAATTTTTTTAGGAAAACTTATTTTTCTCAATTAGCACTGAACAAGCAACTTGGTGATACATAACTGGGAGACACGATGACATATGCACTTCCACTTCCAGAAACTTCTCTGACCAAACTTAGTGTGTTTTTGTCTTGTGTTACCACCACTGAACATCTTGATTAAATTAAACATGAAATACAACACACGTGGCCTTAATCTACATACTCTGGTTCTGAGTCTTGGTTTCATAAACCACCCTTCTCCTGAGATGTATCCACTTAGGTCATGACTAGATAGAGATTAAGTGGGGATTATTCTGAGGTTAATTCATTCAGTAGAAACCCCTAGATATTCAGCTTTATGATTCTGGCATGCCGAAGTTTTCCTAAGTGGTCTTAATAGAAGACAGAGCCAGAAGTTTTCATGGCTCCATTTAAACCATTCAAAGTCACAAACTGAAGTTTGTAAGCAGAATACATCCTAGAAAGCTGTAATGAAGGAAACTGGTTTCATGTCATCCAAAGATCTATGATTTGGACAAGGGAGAAGGAGATTTAAAAAAAAATACAGCAGGAAGAATTTCTTTCCTCCTGTTGTACCAGAGTAGTTTTTTCTCCTTAGGCTGCCTCTGGCTGCTGATTCGGCCTGCCAATACATTGTTGGTTTACTCCATATTCCTCTTTTCATCCTTCTGGTCTGGTTTTCATTTACCCTATTAACAGGAACAGGAAAAGAAAACCAAGGGAAAACCAAACCCTAAAAAAATATGTCTATACATTGGCTCAGAATGTAAACCATAACAAATTCCACATAGAAAGACATAACATTTTACTATTCTATTACCCCAAAATACTGATTACAAAATGAGACAGAGTGGCAAATACAAATTACTAAAGTTAAATGTATTTATGAATCTTGAGAAAGTGAAGTTGGGTAATAGTCGTGTCTTTAAGAAAATCTTAATTATGGAAAATATAGTGTAATTTCCATTTAAAATGGTTACCTTATCCTGAACTGGGCATCTAAGACTAGAGGAATATGTACTCCTACAACTTTAATTAGAGAATCAGACAAAGTAATGAGAAATAATTTTTCCTACTGCAGGGGCCTGCTAAGTTACCCTTTACACAGATCAAGTTAAGCATGCAATCAGGTTTTTTCAGAATACGGGAGAGGCCGAATAATTTCATTTTAAGGATATAAGCAGCAGTATAATTTATTATACATTTCTTAAAAGCTCAAATTTCAATGCTCCTGTGGCAGGCATTTGAAGGTTGGGTGTTGGAGCAGATGGAATGTTTTACAGCAAGACTTTAATTCTCAATCCAAAAGGCATTGCTTTTGCTTCTGGTCAAAGGTGAATTTATTCCCTCTGCTAACTCTGTCCCAGGGCTCTCCCTAGGCAAGGTCTGTCAACTGTTCCATGCTTCTGCCAAATTACGTGATGATTTTGTCATGTGGGCTAATACTCCCCAGTGATTCAGTTTTAATCAAATGCATAAAAGTGAAGCATTGTTGAACAGCACGGTAACAAAACCAAGTGCTTTAGAGAGATGTGGAAGAAGTACAGTTGGGTTTTAAAACTTGTGCAAATGTAAAAACCCTTCCCCACCTCAGAAAGGCTCTGCAAAGCAGTTACTAAAGAGAGCAACTCATATTTATAAGTAAATTTATAAATCTGTAACCTTTCTCGCTGTAAGAATAGAAAACATTATTCGTATTGGAATTTATACCATGGAGCAAGAGATTGAGTTCCATATGGGTGAATTTTAGGGCTCTTATATCATACATACTCCAACTACATCCACCAGCTTAGTAGAATTGTACAGCAGCTTGAATAACAACCTATTCAAGTGTCAGGATAAGGTTTTAAAAGACAATGGCAGCAGCAAGAGATGGCTCACACCACAGGAGTGAGCTTCTGCTGGGGGATACAGATCATGCAGGTTTTGCAGCAATCTAATATTATACAGTAATGAAGCTGTTATAATTGACTACCTCACTGAACACATGTAAATACTAATTTTGTGCTGCACTATAGCAGTACCTGGTATGGTTGTGTAGGGGCGATGTCTAATCCTTCACAGAGAATCATAAATAAAACAAAAATCGAGATAAAATAAAATAAAATAACATACAAAAATTCAAAGGCCATTTCTAGGTTAGCAGATGGTTTATTGATGGATAGTGGCAACCCTGTAGAGAGAAACAGTTGATGCTGACAACACGTGTCCATAATGTACACCTTTCAAGGCTTTTTATTTCAGATTAACTCCAGTCTGGCTCTCTGGACTGAATGCCCATTTGCAGCTGGAGTGCATTAGTTACACTCCTGGAGTGTGCTAAATCTTCCAAATCTGAATCCTAGTTTCATCTGAAAGGAATCAAGTTGAGGCGCTGCAAAAGCTCCATATGACATGAACCAAAGCTCAATAAGAAAGAAAGAAAAATATGCACTTCAAAAGCACTCTCTTGATTCAAACTAACACACTAACAAAGATGTGCCCTGAAAATACATATGCATATCTCAGCCCACAAATAAATGCATAGAAATATATATGTATTACTAGCTTAAAAAAAATCACAAAACATTTCTAGCATAAACTGGTGGATATCATTTATCTCTTTTCCTTATGAGTTAATTTTTTTGTTTACTACAAACCAGCATAGCTCTATCAGGATTCATTTGCACAGTATTTTTTTAAAACTTCAGTCTAATTAAATTTTAAAATCTTTTAATGAGTGTTATCATACAATTTTTCCTCCATCTCAGAATAGTGATCCAATAATTTGAAACTAGTTAAAATTGTTCATTAGCATAGAATTTTGAATACTGAATTAGATGTTGCACATACTTGTAAAACGAATGTTGCATGTTAAACAAGTTGCTGTTCTGTAATAGCACACAGCTTATCAGGGAAACTATCTGTGTACATTTAGCTTACAGTCTTGCCAAGTACACCAGTTGATTGCCTTGGCAATAACTTTCTCTTTGTAAATAACAAGGCTTTTATTTCTAAGCAACAATGGAAAAAATAGCTTTGAGTATGATTCTGCAACAATAAACTCGAAGATGCATGTGTGAAAATACTCATTTAGAAATAAGAAGGTACAAATCCACAAAACATTCAAGTACCACTGAAAAGACTAACAAACAAAACTTCTTATTTACAGGGATGGGGGAAGAAGGGCTTGTGTATTTAGTCACTCCTACTAACACTGCAGCAGAGTTAGAAGACAGAATTTAGGGATATAAAGTGCCTGGTATTCAAGATTTCTGTGTTGGTTTAGAAGACCCTTTGCTCAGTTACAACTAGCAAACATTTGGATTTTTTTTTAAAGTCAGATGCATTGCTCATTTCCCAACAGACGGTTTCCAATGAGCATCTAGGGCACTTACTAACTGAAAAATGTTCTATTTTTAAGTGTGCTATGTTGCTCAGAGTTTTACATTGCACAGCTTGGGAACGCATCTCCTTTGCTTTACATTGTGCATCCTGAACAGTGTGTTTTCAGTACATACAGGACTGTACACTGAAAAAAGAACAATGTGATTGCATTATGCTACATCAGGCATTCCAGAAGGCACCTTCTTCAGCACATCACCACTTCTTATGGAAAGCAACTCTGTTTATCCCTAAGGACTTCAGTTGGCTGATGCAGTGTAGGACCACATCTTATTAGGATGTCTTCACTGAGTAAGGACCTGGCCTTAAATTCTCTGCTACTCTGCTGCTTTAAAATAGCTTGTGTTTCTGCCTCTATGTACAGGCTGTGTACTCCACAATAGTATTTATATATGCATCCCGTTTATATTGATGAATGTTTTAGACACCTGGATGCTCTGATGTTTCAGATGCTCAGAATCATTTGATATTTACAGCAGTCAATGACATGTGGGATATGGTGATAGGGTGAGAACCAGCTTTGAAAAGCTCCTGTCCACAGTACAAGTCCACAAGTCTCTTCAGCTGACAGCATTGTTGGGAATGAAGGCAGTTGCATTTAACAAGGAAAATGTTTTCCATGAAGTTCTGAACGAAGAATTGTACTGAAAATGCATTTTTTATGTATACCAAAGCAGCAGAGCAATGACAAAAGCTAACATTTAAAATGCAAAACAGCCAGTGTGGTGTGACACAGTATGAGATGTATCTCAAAGTCTTAAGGTTGACTAATTGAATTGCCATTGATAAGATGTCACTTAAAGAGACATCTCTGCAGTGAAACATGGGTTTGCTGTAAATGACCTGTCATTAGAGCCCTGGGTAATGTCCGTGTCCAGACTGAAAAATATTGTAGCTCCCAGCAATATGCTCAGTAGGAATTAAAACAGCAAGAATGCTAAGAAGTCAGTGTACACGAACCACCAGAGAATTATGCCTCAGGTGCTACGTTAATTTACTTGTTGGCATACATTAATTGAAACCAATCAATAAGGCTGGAGGTACAAGAGAGGGAATGCAAAAGAAGTAATCGATTGCCACACTTATTCATTTTAAACTTGGAAAACAGGAATAATTTAGTCTAAGATTTTTCATTTCTGTCAATACAGATAATGGGATTACTTATTTATTTTCTATTCTTTCAGCACTAATTATAATAACTATGATGTCTTTCAACAGCCCTCATGTAAACCCCAGTATTCTGATTAGCAGCTGTTAACTTGCATATAACGGGAGTGACTTCTTCCAACTGAGAAGTTAGAAATTATGTTTTTGCTATTGCAAATAACGCTAATCATTTTGCCACAGTGAAAGCAATTATATATTTTAATACTAATAAACTTGAATTCAATTTGATTTTTCCACTTATGCCCTACTAGCTTTTAAAATTTTTCATTCCCAAAGAGAAATATATTCAAAGTAATTGTCTAAGAAGAACAGAAAGAGCTGTACTTCTGAATTTATTTTTTTTTGCATTCAGTTTGCTCTAATATATTCATTCTGTATGTCCAGTGTTGACTGGTATACCTTATGATTTAATTTTTAATGTAGGTTATTTTTAATGTGGGTTGCTGTGGCTTTTCTTTTTTTTTTTTTTTGCTGTTGTTTTATTTTCTACAATATTTTTGTGTGCTCCAGCAGTCAGTTCTCAAGACCACAGTGTCTAAAAACCAAAATAAATAGGACCATTGCTTCCTATGTTACATTTATCACCCTCTTTTCACAAAAACTGCTCATCCTTACTGATCTTCTGTTTCCAGAGAGATCAGTGGAAATCAGCACTCTGTTATTCATAACTGTCTTGCACAAGGAATGGGAATTTATTTTGTGGTAAACATGGTGCCAGACACCGTCATCATGTCTTTAGCTGCACTGAGTTTTCTCAAAATTTGTCCATAAATGAACAAAACCCAAAAATTTAGCCTGTTCCAAATCTGTGACAGCATTACTTTCCTTTTGATCATGCTCAAAGGCGTTAACTGCACATAATAGTGCTCAATTCAACCTCCAGACAAAGAATGGATCTGCAACTGCTGTCCTTGTGTTCACTGAAGCCAGGGATGTACAGATTGGGATCAGGTTTGGTGATGGTTGATTCAGTAAACATTTGTTTGCCATTGTTTTGGAGGGGTGCAGGCAAGACATGAAGGATGCTATACAGTTAAAAAAAAAAAAGTACATGTTGATTAGTGGGCAGGATACTTATTAAGGTTTTACCCACACCTGGCAGATTTTTCCCACACTGATGTGTTTACCTTGTAAATGAACTGAACCATACAGCTGCAAGTTCTATGTACATGTATTTGTCTCCAAACTCTTGCTTAATTTGGTTCCAAAACATCAGTTCTACATGATTATTTTCTAGTGCAGTCTAATTACTCCTTATTCTTGAGGAAAAAACCCCAAACAACACAACAAAACAAAATAATAGGGAAAAACCACCCACAACTATTACCTTTTTGTTAGACTGAAGATACCATAACCCTGCTGATGTTACTTTTGCCAGGGACTGGGAATATTGGTGAGTACTAGAAGTATAGACAGTGAGGGTTGTGTTCCTGCTAGACAGGCCTGAAAGCAAAATAGTAATTAACATCCAACTGGAAAACCAATTTTCTGTGAACTCAAATAAGTTTACTGCAGGCCTTTAAAATTACCTCTTGACTACTAATGTGGCAGAGATGTGTGAAACACTGAGCGACAGTACCAAACTCACTTAGGTCCTTTTCCGCGACAATGCTGTACAATAGTGTGGAGTTATGGATTATACATTTTTCAGCAGTTCTCCAGCCAAAGGTTAATTCAATTCCCAGAAAGGAGAAAGTCCTGTCTGCCAATTATGTGTAATGTGTGAGACTGAAACCAAGCACTGAATCCCAGGTTGCTGCTTCAGGAATTCAAAGTTGGGCTGAAGCTCATTTTCCCTCTCATATTCTCTAAGTCTTATTCACAATTAACAATTTCTATGGTTGGAAGTATTTTGAGCTTTTCATTTTGAAGCTTGAAAGTAAGAATACTGAAATCTCCTATCATAAGAAGTTAGAATTGAAATATACGGACCATAATTATAGAAGTGGAAGGAGATACTTCCATCTCAAACTTTATCATTTTTTTTTAAACACTGATGAAAGAAAAAGTTTTATAGCAGGCAAAAGAAAGAGAGTATTCTACACTAGACTGCTCAAAGTTTTTGCCATTTGTTTGCAGCTACAGTGCAGGATTCAGAGCCAGCTATTAAATAGGTCTATTAAAGTAAAAAAAAATCACTTGTATGTAATTTACACTACTCATTTAAGATACTAACTATGTACAATAACAGGTAAAGACATACTAATTCTCCTTTCTTGCAGTCATAAAGGCTAAATACTTTGCATTTGATACAACCCCATGTCATTTCTCAAATCCAGAACTAAAATTATCTCATATAACTTCTATTTGAGTGGAGAGATTTAGTAGCTGCATTTGTGAGGGACACAGCAACAGCCAATTTATGGATTTGTTTCGTGTCAGTAAATCTAGGGGATGTTCTCTCATTTTCAGGAGCTAGTACTGATAGCAACTACACCCGATTTTTTCTCTGTTTTACCCTCCGCCCCCCCTTCCTTCTCCTTTGAAAGTTTTGCCATACAGCTTCTTCTGGAAAAATGTCATAGGTTGTCCCTGTGGATGCCTGAAATGAACAGCTTGTGCTGTGGAGGTTCCCTTCCTAAAGATTCAGGTCCTAAATCCCTTCTCTGGCTCTATTACAGCAATGCTAGTTACAATTCATTCCCCTTCCTTCCAGTCACACTGGAAAATGGTGCACACCATCAGGTCAGCTCCACATTTCCCAGTTTCCCACCAGCACATGCCTAAGTCATGCAGAGGGACAAAACAAGAAAGGATCTGAGACTGGTTTGGAGCAGCTTGTTTCTCATTAGCCACCCAAGAAGTACACACTGCTCAGTCACTTGGTGAGACTCACAGAATAGTTAAATATTGTGGTACTGTGGACCTTAATTTGGGTTTCTGTCTTCTCCTCTGCTACTTGTAGGAATTTAGATATCTTTGAGACCTCAGTCTCTCAAGCAAATTGAACTGCAGAGTGAGATAGTAGATTCCAAGATTAGCCAGGAACAGAGAGTGCCTGTCATTGTAATTCCTCACATGTTTTGTCTTTACCTGTTTGAAGCACATGAGAAGAGGACAATGTAAAATCATCCCAATTTCAGGTACTAGATCCCAACTATGTTGGCCAACACCACTGTGAAACCCAGCCTGAGAGCTAGTGTGACTGAGTCCTCTCCTTTCAGAAAAGTTTTATCTTAAAGTCTATTGCTTTATCAAACATTTATTAAATAGAATAACTTTGCAAAGAAGTGAAACAAATGTATCGTACACCGAGCTGTTAAGTGTCCTAGGATAAACAACAATGAAAGAACAGATTTCTTATCAAAAGGAGACAAAAGGGACAGACAAGGGACAAAGGGATAATAATAATATTATTAAAGGCTTACTGCAGCAGCACTTGTCCAAGTTAGGCTTGCTAAAAAACCCCAACAAACCACTAGCAGCTTTATAAAGAGATGACAAAGGCTGGAATTTATCTAGAGTGCTTCAGCTGTACTTTCTTCTTTGTCTTTTAATATACAATAATTCACTGAAGTCTCACTTGGGAGGGAAAAGTATCCTATAAGCAAGTGCACTGTTTCTGTAGGACATATAATGCTTGAGTATCCTCAACTCAGTGTCTCAAGTTTATGTTCAAAGATCCACTTTTAAAGCATTTCATAAATGGCTTCACAATTTAATTAAAGGCTTATAAGCTTTATTGAATGAACTCTTCAGCATGCTCTGCTCACCAGCTTATGACTACAGAGACATTATTTAGGGAACATTAACCTCAATCTTTCATTTGAATCAAAACTTATAATTTTAAACTTTTAAAGGCAACTTATCTTCTGCATAAAATTACAAACAAAAAGTGGATTTCAAACACGATATAAAATAACAGCCTATCAATCTTCCCTACCAGACCTTCCATGCTCATACTATCTTAGCCTGCAGATCCAATTATCCTCCAACATTTGCTGCTCAACCATGCTGAGATTATTCACCAGCCCTCCAGTTAGACTGTAATAAGAGGTCTGTGGGTGCATTTACACTCAGAGAAATAAGGTATAAATGCTGGAATTGCCGTCACATCTTTTTGAGTTACATGCACAGCCATAAACTGTACAGTAATGAATCAGACTATTTCCAGCTGCTTTATCCATTCATTTGCATGATATTTGGACTTGCTAATTCAAAAAAAAAAAAACCAAAAAAACTAGGTGCAGCATGCCTTCAAGATGATACATCTCTTGACCTAAAGGCCTTACCAACAAAGTGCTAATATCACATGGAAGATATTTCCTCCTGTGCCCAGGCAGCCAAAGCTCCAACATGGATATGTGATTACCCTCTGTAATGGCAATCTCAGCCCCTTACTGTTTTTATTCTTTTTTTAAGCTTTACATCTTAAGAAAGTAATTGTACACACCGAAACTACATTGACCTCAAAGATATGTTCTGCACAAAATTTGGCAGACTTTGTGCTGCTCAGCAAAAAAAATAAAACAGCAGATTAATGATAAAATGGTTTCTGATACTCCAGTCTTCATGGTGTTTGCTCACTGCAGTAGTTGTACATCATGGCAAAAGAAAACCCGTCTGCCACAGGACATCAGTACACATTGCCAAAAATGTCAGAATCACAGTTTTCAGCCCAAAGCTGCAAATACTTGAACTGCAGGAGTCATTTCATTAGCTGACAGCTGCAATAAGCTGTTCTTTCTCTGTGTGGAGAAGCTACTGGTGGGAGGTACAATTCACACAGGCAGCCTCCATAAATCATGTACCACTTTAAGAAAAATATACTTAAGGAAATGTTCACAAAGTAATGTGCAGTATCTTTCCTATTTATTATCCTTCTGTTCTTAGTGCATTCATGCCTTAACATTTTGTATTTCAGAAGCTCTCAATAGACTTTATATACATGGACAAAGTTCAGGAAAATTCAAACATTTTTTCCCATTTGTACTATTTTTGCTGGTCTAGAGAATTTAGAGCCTTGGTGTTTCTTGATGACCTGTTTCTAGTCACTATGTTCCTACTGACCCAGGAAAATTATGTTCTTTAGTTACAGGTTGAAACCATGGTGTTGGTGTTTATTTACTGCGTTGCTACTGTGTAAGGTAATAAAAAATTGTAACTGGAAATGTAATCATCTGAAAAAGCCACTAAGACATTTCAAAACCATGTGGTATTAATTAAATACAGTGCATCACTGAATAATTAACATACATAGACATTTTTCAAGTCTTTAATGCTGTGATAACCTTTAGTTTCCTAAATGTCTAAGGAAAGTTGTGGGTGGATATGAATCATGAAGGAGGTGGGAAGAGTCTGCGGTGTCACAAACGAGTGTTTGCCAGCCACTGCTGAGCCAGGTGAGTAATAGGTCCTCAGATCTACCTCTTCAAATGGTTTCTCTATTATTCAAACACTTTTCATGGAAACCATTGAAAATTGCTGGTAGGTAATAATGCAACTGAACACCCAGCTTTGTTTTGTTTCTTTAAATCCATGTTACATTCGCTCCATGAACCAAAATCAGGTGTGTAATCTCCATTCTCATAGCAAATCTCTATTCTTCACCAGTAGCTTATTGCTAAAGAAACAGAAGTGCTATGTTTGAAAAAAAATAGCATTAATAGAAAGATGGGATGTAATATTTTATATTGCATTTACTGACTTTTTGGTTTTATTTGTTTAAATCACATAGCATTATACAAGCAATTACATGGCTTGTAGTTTTGGTTTGGGGTTTTGTTTGTTTTCCTTTGTTTTGTTCATTTCATTGGTTTTTGGTTTGTCTTTTTTTTTTAATTTGGAAGCAGACTGAGAAGGATTGATATGGGCATTTTACTTCTGAACTACAGTCATTCTACTTTAGATGATTAGTACCAACCAATTAAAAAACTACTGCAGTTGAAGCAGAGTCCTGGAGAAGGGTGTCACATCTCTGTGACAGACACATAATTAGCTGTCACATCCATAGAGTGTTCCCTAGCACCAAGGAAAAACAACAAAGCAGAGCAAAACAGGAACCTCACTCCTGCACTCCAACAATGGCTCTAACCAGCAGGTGGTCCAGGTGGAGCAGCATTTAGGTTGTCTTAGCTGCCCATGGGAGCAGTTCTTATCCATTCAGTTTTCTGGGCCATTTTAAGAAGTCATAAAGAAGAAAAATACTTTGTCAAGGTTATGTATTTCCATTACATTTCTCCAGAATTACTGATGAGAAGAATATCTGTTCCACTAGAGGGAGGAGCAGGCTCAGGAACTGAATTTCCAACTAATGTTCCAGTGCCACCTACAATAACAGACTTATTCCTATGTAAAGGATGGTCTGTTGTCAGAGTGTTGAAAGGGCAAAACTGGAAGAGGAAGTTTTGTAACAACACAAACAAAAGAAAAGAGAAAAAGGAAGAATCTCCCCTGAAGTAATTGGGATTTCTTATTTTGTCCCTGTTTATCCTGAAAAAGGGATGTGGTTTTAGTTATAAATCATTTCTTTCATAATATATTTAGGTTTCTAGACCATGCTTTTCTTTGACATAGAAATAAAGCCACCTGGAGCAGAGCAGCAATTTTTAGCCTATCTCCTTTCTTGTAAAGGCCTTCATGTAGATGTTTATTTTCATGTATTCTGTCTTATTGCTTCTTGTTGCTAAGATTTGGTAACAAGACAGTATCTTCATCTTAAAACTGGTATATTTAAGAACTTGTAGATTATTCATACCTTTTAAGTATGAAGATATTAATACTTCTAATTCTAGTGGGTTTTTTCCCTGAAATATAATTGAGATAGAACAAACCTAGAGATTTCAAAATTTCAATTTTTCCCAAAGAAAACTCAGGAAATGCAAAGCCCTCATGTCAGAACTTCTATCTGTTCACCACCATATAACTATACAGCAAATCACTGTCATGGAAAGATTAAGGTCACTCACTGCAGAAACTATTTTTAGTGACTTTGGCTGGGACAAGTCCCATGACTATTCAGTGCAGCACAAGGGAGACAAAGGAACAGCTGTATCTCATGCAGACAGGCAAGGCTACAAGGAGACATGACTTTAGTCCAACCTATCCGTCTTACCTGCCAGAGAATAGCTGTACCAGAAAAGGAGGACATTCATGGAAGAGCTGGAACTGGCCACACATTCTTCTCCTCCTCCCACTCTGAAACAGTGCTCAGACTGATGCTCAATTTCTCCTTTAGGGCACTTTGTAATGGCACCCATGCAGGTGACTTACACAAAATACTAAGCAGGTTTCTGTCTTCTGGTTGGGTTTGACCAGCAGTTGTCACATTTGACTCTCTCACTGATGACAGTCTAAAAACAAACACCCTCTGTGTTGTGCAATCAATCTAGACATGACTTGAATAGAGAGGAGTGCTGTATTCAGAGAGGAAGGTGCATTTAAATGCTGGTTCTCAAGTTCCCAGGGAATTGGTTTCATAGTGCTTTAGCACACACTCCTAGAAACTCTTGTCTCTTGCAGAGGTTTTACTGTAGCACATTCCATCAGGCCAGAAAGACACATTATCCACAGAGCTTGAAAAATTCTGTTTATCGTGGACCAAAGATGTTAAACTCCCTGGATATTAAGACAGAAGCCTTGAACTTGATGGGATGCAAAGAGTAGGGTCAACATGCTTCTGGCAGCCCCAGCAGGAAATGTGCTGCATTATTTTTTACTGCCTAGTGTTTTCTAAATATTTAGTCTCTCATGCTTCTCATTACTGTAGCTCAGCCAAGAATCAAAGAAAGTCTGAGTAACTGAGGTCAGCTGAAATTTTCCTGCCTTCCCAGAGACGTGTGAGGGTTTGAACCATTCTCCCAAGCAACTTGTTAAATTATAGTCAGAATAAAACCAGAAAGAGCTTTAGAATCACCCACGATCATCTCAGCAGAAAAGGGCAGAACTGTCTTGTACTAAACTGCAAGATATATCTAGTGGTTGTCTTCTTATAGGTTATTCCTGACATCAGGATAAGAAGACGTGTGTAGTCTGAGATTAGAAATGCATTGCAGAGTCATACAGAGGTCAGTGAGAAGAAATTTGCATTATTTTGCTATTCCCAAAGTATATAGATTTCCCTTCTGACTGTCTCGACCTGTGACGATAAGCAGATGAGCAGAAAAGCTGTAGGATTCACACTTGGTTCCTGTTGTCAGAAAAAAACTTTCTGAATAATATCTTCCACCTATGGCTGGGCTCTCTCTGGATCAATGCAAGGTTATGGCCAGTGCCTCTTTTGATCTCTGCTGATTAGAACAGAATTTGTGTCTCATTAGTCAGAGTCAGGTGATGCTGGGCACTAAGGGCACTTTAGCAAAGGCAGATTATGAACAATGCAGCCTTACAAAAAGTATCACAATAAAATGGATGTATTTTGCTTTGCAGTATTCTGCATGCCATGGCATAGATCAAGATCAGTTTCACCCGATTTCATCTTTTAAAGTGCTGCCTACTGCTGTGAGTTGCATGAAGTGAAATTGTTTCATTGGCACCAATCAATGGGAAGAGGTAAAAAGAATTATTATACTTGCACTTAAAGTTATTTATCAAGTGAAGGAAAAACATACCCATTATGAATTGTCCTAAAATAACTCAGGAGGGTAACCATCAGCAAAAAATTCAGGGAGCCACTTCAAGCCTATAGGCATTTTTTTTCCTTATGTATAAATATCTGTGGCCTTAGATAATAAACAAGAAATTTACCCTAATGACTGTAGAAATCTATTCTAGCAGATTTAGCATAACCTTTCCTGAAAAACAGGCTGCAATATTTAAACAAACAATATTCAAAATGCATGTTTTTACAGAGATACAGTTGTGAACTACGTTGCCAGTGTGAATGGGCTATAGCATAGTTGCACATTGGCTCTGTCACGCATGACATTAAAGGAATGATATTGAGAGAGGATAAAGAAATCATTCAGATCACCTACTTCAAATTTCTCCTAGCAGAGATTTTGGAAGAGTTATTTCTTATTTGAAAAAAAAGTTCAGGATGGTTGCTCATATTATGAATACAATGTGAGAAATTGAAAAAAAAAAAAGAAATCACACCTTGGCAATCTACATGGAAACACAAGCAAAAATACTTTAATTACACAATGACAACACCTCTCTGCAATCAAGTTTAAGTATGGGAAGGCATGAAAATGCTCACCCTTTCTCTTAGCCATTTATGCTCACTACATAGTATTTGTCACCAGAACTTTTAAGATGCAAAAACCTCGCTATCTCAAAACATGTCCAGGAGCTAAACTTTGTATCTTATACTTTACATGTACATTTCAAGACTGAAATCTTTGTACTTCTCAAGTTGAACTGTTATGGACAGAGTTCTGTTCATTTGAATAAAATATGGTTTTGATCTTTTCCAGCTGAGATAATGCTTCAAGGTAGAGAAATACCACTTATCCTACACATTGTTGAGGAAGCAGAAAATTAAAATTCTGGTTTGGGTAATATGTTGAACACAACTCAAATGATGTAATACTCTTCATTTCACCACAGCTGTAAAATTATGGAAAATGTACTATTTTCCCCTTACAAGAGAAGAAAACTGCTTCTTGGTTTTGCTTGCCATCTAGTCATTATTTAGATATATGTTATTTATTTGGTGGTCCTCTCCTTACTATAGCTGTTTTCTGATATGAGGTTCACTAATACACACAAGCAGTGGGTTACTCCAAAATACACTTCAGCAAACAGAGATAAATTTAGCTCACAATGTCAAATCTCCATGCAAGATGAAGAATATTTGGACCCTGTAAGTCCTTCTGCCATACTTTCCATTCTCTCATTCCTCTCATGTTTCACCCAGAGGAAGTGTTCCTATCTTTGCATAACAGAATGGAGATAGTTCAAAGAGTGCCTTGCTTTCATCCATGTACAGCACACCCAATCTGAAAGGAATTTGAAATAGTTTCTTCAGTGCTTCATTTTGACGCCATGGGCAGTCAAACTTGATAACCATGCCTTGACATGGGAAACAGTGACACTTCTTGAATTTCCTTAGACCTTATGGGTGCAATGTTCTCAAGAATAGCTTTTCCTTCTTTTGAAAAACAGTCAGAAGGGCTATTAGCCAAAAATACTTAGCTGTATCAGGGGCATGTCTAGGGACTGAAGTTGGCTTTATTATACTCAAATATTTCAGCTAGAATTGTCTGCAGTCCTGTCTGCCTGCAGGCAATTTGTTTAATTTTCCTGTTTGATTTTTAACACAGAATGGATTTTTTGTTTCAATTGTCAGCTGAAAAGAGAATGGGTTCAAAGAGTCAAGCCACATCCTTAAATTCATTTATCACTAATAAAATTCTTTACACGGCTAGGGTGGATTTGAGACATAAACTTGCAGAGTAATTCATCTGAGTCAACTACCACTGGTGATAAAGCAGAGTGAAAGAAAAGCATTTGACTTTCACATATTAAGTTGGGTGTGGCAGGAATTGCAGTTAGAAGAAGTTTAATAAATTTGGAAAGTTTTATAAGGAATCAAAATGAGTTTACAGCTCCTTTGCCCAGCTGTTCTTAGTAAAATCTTAAAGTATTTGCATTCTTGGAACAAGAGCAAATTACAAACACTGTTCCAATTAGTTTAGATTTCCATATTTGCCCAGAGCAGCACCACATGCAGTAAATCTCTTCCTGTAGTTAGGTAATTTGTTCTTACATCTATATTGGTTTGGAGGATCACTTTGCCTCTCATATTTAGGGGTGGTTTTTTATGCTTTCTATCACTAATTTATTTTGAGTGTGGAAGTCTTAATAAAGAGTTGAAAAAAGTTCCTTAAGCCTTGGGGTTTTTTAAGAATGTACTGCAGGACACCAAAAAGTGTGATTTAAGCAAGACAACACGGGTATGCTCACAGCAAGTGTCTTGCAATGACAAAAATTCTTCCATTACCTTTCTACTGTTACTTTTAGAAAGAAAAGAGCTAGAAGAACAACCAAAAAAAAAAAGTTAAATAAAACAAACCAGGTGTTTGATTGAAAATCATGTCATGTCTGAGATCAAACAGGCACATTAAATACTAGAAGCATCAAAGTGTGATATATTAGGTCACGTAGTCATATCTGGTTCTTTTTGAATAAATAGCCACTATTATAGCAAAATTAGTGTGAAAAGTCACCATTGTTGGCAAGTGAATCCTATTTTAACAGATAAGTCAAATTCTTTCTTATGCCACTTTTAGGAGCAGAACAGACTTAATTGTTAAGGGGAATAACAAAGATGCACACTGAGTTCATTTTTTGTGCCTCCCCATTTCTTCTCTCACACAGAGACTCTGAGAGGGAAATCCAGAGCATGCAATGGAATTCATGCAGAATCATTTCCCCCAAAACTCAAGAAAGTAGTATAGAAAAAGCCACATTCTAATTGCTACTAAAGGAGCTCCTTTCTTCAGCCTGAAAACTTCTCCAGAAGGATGGGGATGATGCAGAACTTTCTCCAGTAGGGAACTTAGATCAACCCCACAGCGGTACAGAATCAGGATGAAAGGACTTTTGGACTCAGTGCCATGCCTTGGTTGAAGGAAGCCCTGGGCTCTGAGCCAGGTGAAGAACCAGGCAGCATGAACTACAAAACAAACATTGGCAGCTACTTTACTTCAAAAGACTGAGAAGAAAAAGAAGGAATGATATATTGGCAGGAATTACTTCATGTGGAAGTAGGGGCCCTCAATTCCAGCTCTTGCCAGGTCTTGTGACTCTATTTTAGGTCTCTGATACCTCCTCAGCCCTAAGAAACTATTCAGTGCTATGGTTCAAGGAAGACTAAAGGAAGATGGACAAGGAACCTGTTCCATCTCTATTGTGCCAGGCTGCAAGGAGAAAAGGATGACATTTGGGGCCCAAACAGCACATAAGAAAAGTTTGTGGTTCAGAAACTCAAGCACATGTTTGAAGACAAGACTTTCTGGGCTCTGGCTCCTACTCTCCTTAGATCAATTTTTAACATTATTACCACAGGATATTTGTCTGAATCCAGTTGTACTATAAAGTCAGACCAAAAGTAGCAATATTTCCCCTCAGCTGGGGACAACCAGTAGGTTATCAGTTCACACTGCTATTGCCTGCCAACTCATTTCCTCCTGCCACACTTACATTGTTGGTAAAAAGATGAACTAACTCTGAGGTGCAACAGATGAGTTGAGTATGGAAAGAGGACAAATACACTCAATGTGTTCACTACTGACAAAGGAAAAAGCTAGAGGACACTTGGGGGAACAAATTTACTGTATGAGAACATGACTTGGCAGACTTGGAGAACAGATCTGGAAATGGCTCAGAAAAGATGGATACAGGATTGGAAACAAACAAAAATGGCCTTATGGAAGACACACAGAGATGGCCAGGGGAGGTAGGAGGATGGTCCACACTTGGACCTCACTGTGGACAAGGACAGATAAACGAGTGAAGTCTGGAGGACAGAGTTAATTGAAGCAAAGGATTGATGTGTTTGGCAGACTATAAATTGGCAATGGTGAGAGAGAACTGATGAGGCTGATGATTAGAAGAAGGATAGGGAATGAAAGATTTATGGACTGACCAGTTTAGACAGAGTATTACAGGTGTAACATAGGATATCTATTAAGTCTCTTGTAGACTGGAAGAAACATTTCATTGTATCTCCCAGCATGCTGGGTGAGGATTACTTGAGTCTTGTGAAACCTAATGGTGCTGTTTAACCTACATGCTCAAGGTATAGGTACTTGCTTTACAATTCTTTCAAGGGCTTTAGGGTTATTCATTTTCCCTGTCCTTATTACAGTTTTCTTTTTTAAGGCTATCATGTATTAGCTGCAGAGGATACTCAATGATTCTCTTCGTATTTCTGTTTTGTGATGGATCATTTTGATGAATGTAGAAATTTGAAATTGTCTAAACTTTTCTTGAAGAGACCATTTTCCCTATAATACAGGCAAATATGTGTGCAAATCTACTCAAATTACTTGAGTTGTCATGTTATAAAACATGGAAAGAGGTAGAAGAAACATTAGGCCACAAGCTCCTCCTGAACCTAGAACCAAGGGCTGAACTATTTCCACTGGGCTTAACGAATACAACTTAAAATAAAGTGTCAACTAATAGTGTTACTCAGAAACTTTAGTACTGATATGCAATTACTCTAATATTTTCCTCAACAGAAGAGATAAAAATATGTAAAGTTCCTGATCTTGTATGTTAACAAAGATGTAGTTAAGAAAGTAACAAGGCCATACAGAAATACATTAGTAAAAGGACATACACTATATATGTTAAAAAAAAAAATTGCATTTTAAGACACAGAAAAGGGCATGTGGAAAAGACATCCAGGTGGAAAAAGTCAAGTTTAAGCCCGCTATCTATATCTCCATCTCTTTCTTTCACAAGTGCAGGTTTGTAGCCTCGGATGGAGTCACACATTACACACAAAACTTCTGTCATCTGCTACCTTGGAGTCCAGGTCTGGCTCTAAAGCAAAGCAACATGAGATTGCTACATGTTTCTGAGGACTGAGAACACACTCAAAAGGGCAGGTGCAAAACTTGGGCAAACAAAAATCACAATTCCCTAATAATTTTCATGTTTTTTCCTAAAGACTCATTTGCTTGACAGCTGATTCTGCCACAGAAGTATCACAGCCCATGGAATTTCTCTCACATAAAAGGTCTAAAAAATACAAATCCTTTCCTTTCTTCCATCTTCCTTTTTTTTTCTCTCTCTTTTTTTACACACTTACCTGTTGAGTCATACAAGTTTGCTAAATTATGCCACAGCAAACAAGTCAGGGAATCCCAGACAGAAGAAGACAGACTTTTCAACTCTCAGTTATATTTAATAATTTTCGCATGAGTAAAGCATATTGCAGCTGCTTATCTGTACACATTGAAATTTCCTATGGTTTCCTAAAAACGATAAAAATCTGAGCCTCCTGTAAATAACATAATCTCTGTTGCTTAGATTGAAGTTTGGTTGTGCAAATATGCCTTGAAAAGTTGCTTGAAGGAAATACTTTGTATGCATAAGGTCCATGTGGATTATGTTGCTTATTGTGATCCAAACCCAATTGCATCAGAGGCAATATCAGAGATAATGAAAAGTCCACAAAGTGGGGGGGAAAAAAAACCCCAAACAAAAGAAATAAAGAAAAGCAACAGAACTCAAAGAACATTCACTCTTTTAGAAAACCTATTGGGAGACTATATCTAATAAACCTTTTGTTTATGCCTTGATGAAGACTCTTGCAGATGCCTCATTGTAAAATTTGTTGAGTACTCTTCATTTCTCCAATATTCAGCTGGTCAATACTCAATGCTGGAGATTCAATATTACCAAGGAAAGCAAGAGGAAAGGGTTGAAATTTCGTTTCACTGACTAAAAAGTCAATCAACAATCACCAAGCTAAGCTGTTTCAAGTTTCCACAATGGCATCCTTTGTTTTTACGAGGATTCTTATGGAAATCAGTGCAGCTTCTAGGCAAGTGTCAACCACGGTACCAAAAATGCTTGCAGAAATCTGTTATTGTAGAAGGTTGGGATACAATTGCTATACAATTTGCAGAAGTTTGGCTGTGTTTGCTGGAAGACTGAAAACCAATAAATTACTCTGAGAAGCACTAGGATCATTTTACTAGCTTTGTCCCTTCTTTCCTTGCCCCTAATCACCAAAAGCTGTGTCTCTTTCCACACTCTTATAGCCTCTTTATGCCAGTGCAATGCCCCTGGAATGTACAGCAGTGCAAGATGTAAGTAGAAGACACACATGCAGACGAATATAAAGTGAATGAAGAAAAGCAGCACATAGTAAAAGTCAGATGTGATGTCTGGAGATTAGCCTTACTACTTCATAATACAACAGGACGTTCTTAACCTGTCTTGTCTACAAACTGCATCCAACAAAGGCTTATTTTTTCCTAAAGTGAAGAGGGTGAACTTCAGCTTAATAAGAAACCTTCACAAATGCCAGTTCTTGCCTATCAGTTGAACCTCAACGTGTATCTACACACAGCAGTCCAGGATTAGAGAACTGTCCCCTCTACCCACGCATCTATGAAGCATGGGCATGACACAAAACGTTTTTCACTCAAAAGAAAGAAAAAAAGCTTCTAAAGATCTTCAATGCACTCAGAACAACCAACAACTTAAAAAAACCCCAAACCACTAAAATGTGAAATTGAAATGAAAAACGTCTTAACTCCATTTAAATCCATTTTTGAGTCATCGATCATTAATTAACCCTAATATATCCCAATGAACATGAAGGAAAAAAAAGAACAACCAAAAAAATTGGATTCTGATCTTGTTATAGGTAAAGTTAATTGCATCCTGAATTTCCCATGTGTGTTTTGCACTTCCCTCTCCGTATGTTTTTTTTTTTTTTTTTTTTTAATACCTTCACAGTCAGGTGCGGCAACATTCCTGCTGCCAGCCCTGCACCGAAGGAGCGGTCCTTGGTCCACCCCCCCGCATGGCAGAACCGCGCAGGGACCGAGGGGAGCGGGCAGGGAGCCTCCCCCCGCACCGGGACGGGGTCCGGTTCCCCTCCAGCGGCGGCGAGGGCGCGGTACCCTCCACCGGCCGGGCCGGGCACCGCGCCGAGCATCCTCCGCGAGGGCGATGCCCCGCGGGGCGGGGGCGACGCGGGTCTGCGGCACTGCAGCAGCAGGAGCAGCTGCAGCAGAGGAGCCGGAGACGACCTCCCTCCTTCTCCTCCTCCTCCTTCTCCTTCTCGTCCTCCTCCTCCCCCCGCCCCGCCGCGCCGGGGGCCCTCCATTGTGCGGGGAGGCGGCCGCACACCCGCGGGATGCGCATCCCCTCCGAGCGTCGCAGCGCCCCTGCGTAGAGAGAGAGGCGCTCCCCCCGCCCACGGCTGGCGGGCGCGCTGTCACATCGCCCTCCCGTGCTGCGCTTTCCATTCCTGAAGACACTTATGCACTTACATACATATATATATACCCATGAACAAATATATGTACACATTTCCCCCCTCCCGCTGAATTCCGCTCTCCGCCCCGCGAGGAATCGGCGGGGGTAGAGGAGGGCGCTTCCCCCGCAGCGCTGCTCCTCGGCGGCGGCATCCCCGCCAGAAGGGAAAAGGTTACTGCAAGCGCGGCGAAAACAAAGCCGGCGCTCCTCGCCCCGGCTGCGAGGACCGACCCGCCAGAAGTTGCGGTGCGGATCTCCCGGCCCGCTCCGCCCCTCTCCGCGGCGGCGGGACAGCCGGAGAGGCGCCCCGAGGTCGCCCGGGGGCGGCGGGCACGGCGAGGGATGCCGGCTGCGCAGCGGTCAAACTTCTTTGTTAATCACACCCGAGTCCGCGGGCGGCAGGAGAGCGGGAGATGCATCCCGCAGAGCCCCCGGCAACTTTTCCCGACAAGGCGCACGCCGCCGGTACCCGCACAGAAACTTGTTGGACCGCTAACCCTGCGCACTCGCGACTTTCGCATCCCCGTTCCCGCGGTGACCTCTCCCGGCGCCTCCGGGAAATTGTTGCCTCCCTCGCTCGGTGCCGGTGCCCGGGAGCGGGGAGCGGCCACCCCGTCCCTGCGGCTGCCGGCCAGCCCCCGGCACCGGCCGCTACTTCGGGAGTTGGGGGACTCACCCTGCGGGATCAGGCGGCTCTCAGAAAACTAGCAGTTCCATCATCCAGGCAGTCCTTCCCAACTTTCCTTGCATAGGGCGAGGACAGAGCTCCGTGTATTTATATGGAGAGGGAGAGCGAGGGTGAGAGAGAGAGAGAGGAAGCGCGCTGAAGTCGACAAGCTGTTCAGCAGACTTTTGAATAAAAGGGGGATGAAACCGGATTCTTCCCAGTATCAGGACCCTGGAAAATCAAATCCTTCTCCGGAAAGGGATTCTTTCGGCCCCGTTCTCCGTGTTACTCTTAGGGCGCGGAGCGGGAGGCATTGCATACAAATAGAGCC
>VZTH01016784.1:0-118696 GCA_013397815.1 Aleadryas rufinucha | reverse complement strand
TTCTCAGCTGCACAGGGGAGAGAGAGTAAGATGGAATACAATTTGTAGGTTGATATAAGGCAATTTACTAAAACAAAAGTGAAAAGTTACATATGCACAAGCAAAGAGAAGAACAAAAGGTTTTATTCTCTACTTCCCATTGGCAAGCACATGATGCCGTCGCTCTGGAAGGCAAACCTTGTAAATAATGAATGTCCTCCCTTACTCCTTCTTTTCTTAGCTTTTATATCTGAGCTGACACGGAACGTCCCCTCAGTCAGTTTGGGTCAGCTGGCCTAGCTGTGTCCTCTGCCAGGATCTTGCCCACCCTCAGCTTATGGATGGAGGTGAAATGTTGGAGGGTCAGAACTGGTGCTGTGCCAGCGCTGCTCAGCAATAGCGAAAACACTGGTATGTTATCAACACTTTTGTAGCCACCAATGCAAAGCACAGCAGCACTGAGGGGGCTGTTATGGGGAAATGAGCTCCAGCTCAGACAGAATCAGTACAGACTCAGTGCCATCATTTGCAGCTTTCTTGTTTTTAAACTTTTCTCAATAGACTGTTTTTCTTTTAGATGCATTCAACAACACAGAGTATCTTCAGGCTGGATCTTCAAATAAACCACTCATGTTCCTAACAAATTTTATCTCTGGTATCAGAGTTCTGTATAAAATGTAGCCACTTCTGTAAAAACCTCTTTAAATAAAAAAACCTGTCAAAATTTTCAAAACAGTTAAAAATTTTTCCACCATCTTTTGGATGATAGCATGAGCCCTAATCATTCAGGGGCTTTTTTCTCACCTCTAGTTTCTGTGGCTCCATTGGGCAATACAAAGAAGACAGAAGACATTTCCTGGATGAGAGAAATGCCTTCTAAAAACATAAGTAGATGAACACCATGATATTACATATTGGAGTGAAGATGGAAGATAATGAGTCTGTGTGTAGTTTCAATCCTGCAACTGATGCAGGCATATGAGCATAGAGCTTGGTGTGGACTAAATGACCTTGGGGTTGCCTATAATGCCTATAAGGCACTGCAGGATGCACTGCGTGTGTAATTTTGGACTCTGCCTGGTGTTTTGGGGTTTAGTACAAAAATCACACAGAAAGACAAATGGAGTGGGGACAAGAACACCAGTTCCACAAGAATTTCATAACACACAAGTTGTAACACCACCAGCCTTGACTCCTCAGCAAATCGAGATGCACTTAGCATTGATCAGTTGCCAATCAGACTTTTTGTCTTCATGAACTTCTCAGTGAGTGAAGACTTCATTTAATGTTTTACTGATTAGAAGTGGCTGTGTTTACAAACAACAATGTGCCTAAGCACATCAGACCTCACAGAAACTTCTCAATGCATCTACAGTAAAAATAGCTCCAACACCTCTCAAAAGTAAATACATGTGTAACTCAAGCTACTTCAAGAATGGAAAGAGGTCTCTTAGAAAGATGGTTCTATACACATTAAATATGTAAACACATGAATTGAGTTCAAATACTGAAACTATTTTAGTTAAAGACTGTAGGTATATTAGCTTCTCACTCAGACCCCACATAGTCCAAATATTCATGCTTTCATCTCAGAAATGCATTAAATCTCACAGATCACCCTTTAAATCCTTACTTTTCTCTATTTTTCTTGAGTTCTCTGTGAGCCTCAATGCAACATTTTAAGAAGCTCTCTTTCTGCACCCCTCTCTTGCTCTCCTACATTTGCTGCACTTATACAGGGCAAATTTTCTGGGGTGATCTTTTCTCAGAAAAACACTCAGTATTAAAAGAAAGAAAGAAAACGTCAAATAATAAAAGTTAGATCACTGAGAGGGCAGTAGCAGTAGCAGCAATGAAAAGAAATTGTAAAAGATGCAATCATCTTACCATTCTTTTTGCTTCCTGCTGCCCTCACTCGTTTCTGAAGCGGACAGCAGCTAAGTGAGAGCTTTCCTGTCTTCTAAGTGCCTTTGGCTACAGTCACAGGCATTTTCACAAGTGCTGCACATTTAACCTTATTCAGAAAACTATCTTTGTAAGAAATAAGCCTAAGTGAAAAGCAGTTGAGATTTCCAGGGACTTATGAGATCCCCTATGGGCATCTGGAGGGCAGAGCCATGATGGGGAACAAAGACACACACCAGCCTGGGTTATTATCAGTATTGTAAACCTAGGAAGTGAGGAGTAGAAGACCCCACTAGCTTTGAACAATATATATGCATCAATTCTGGCAGATGTGATGAAAAATTTAAGTGGTCTTGCTTTCTATGAAGATTTGGGCACTATCTCCAGTTTAATTAATCACTGGGGAAAATTCTACAACACTGCTCAAATTACAAAGTAATGGGTCTATGAGGCACAATTAGACCTCAGCTGAAAGAGTGTAGTTTGCTCGAAAACTATTCAAGTAAACAATTGTGGGTCCTGGATGGGGCTCCTTTCCTAATTAATCCACAGAGAACTGAAGTATTAGCTTTTCCTCAACAAGGCATTTCCTAATGTGAGAAAGTGTTTCACTTGTGCTTCAAGGCTTGCTGGTAATTCAAGGCAGGTTTTCATATAGGCATCCATTCCTTTGGCGCAGCACCCCCTTAAAAATGCTTCTCCCTGTGGCATGCCAAACTGTTGTGTCATTAGATCATTCCCAAACGTGCCACATGTGATATGACATAAGGGCATCAGGGAGAAAGAAGTGCTCACAGTGACATAATTCTCCATAAAGCATGTCTTTGGTGACAAGAGAATTTACAGGAAAGATTGCACAGCTACTCCACTGGGGAGGGCTGGTGACAGCATATTACATTCAAGTTCTGTGACTCTTTGGTAATAGCAGGTATCTAAAAAGAGGAGAATGTCTATTTGTTTGGAAATTCGGATTTACTAACAGATGAATAACTTTAATCTGATATAAATATTTGGGTATCTGACGTCAACTTATGAACAAAAAAAAAAGAGCTAACTAGTTCTGTTAATGGCATTTAGCTCAGTGGTGGGATAGAAAGCACACTTGAATACAGAATATGTAGCAGAACAATCATACACAACACAATCAGATTGGCCTTACTGGAAGAGGAAAGTTTTGGTGCTTCTACAAGAGTACAAAAATCAGAATAATAGAATTGTTAAGGTTGAAAAAAACCTCTAAGATCACCATGTCTAGTAACTAGTAGTTAGTGTCTTCTGTTCTTATTTTCATTCTTTCTCTTCAGTATTCACTGAACATTTCAATCATGTTAATCTGAACATTAAATCAAAAATGAGGAATTTTTAATTCCAATGTTCTGCACGTGCAAGTGAATGCAGTAGAGACAAGTCTATTCAAACATCCAGAGGAGGTAATTTCCAGATAAATGGAAAAACAAATCATGACTCCTTTCAGCAAGAACTAGTCATAAATGGTTCTTCTCTCCTCATTTACAAATTAAAAAAAATTATGTTTCTCTAATTGGTTATTCTCATACTGAAGTTAAATTTCNTGCTGGTAATTCAAGGCAGGTTTTCATATAGGCATCCATTCCTTTGGCGCAGCACCCCCTTAAAAATGCTTCTCCCTGTGGCATGCCAAACTGTTGTGTCATTAGATCATTCCCAAACGTGCCACATGTGATATGACATAAGGGCATCAGGGAGAAAGAAGTGCTCACAGTGACATAATTCTCCATAAAGCATGTCTTTGGTGACAAGAGAATTTACAGGAAAGATTGCACAGCTACTCCACTGGGGAGGGCTGGTGACAGCATATTACATTCAAGTTCTGTGACTCTTTGGTAATAGCAGGTATCTAAAAAGAGGAGAATGTCTATTTGTTTGGAAATTCGGATTTACTAACAGATGAATAACTTTAATCTGATATAAATATTTGGGTATCTGACGTCAACTTATGAACAAAAAAAAAAGAGCTAACTAGTTCTGTTAATGGCATTTAGCTCAGTGGTGGGATAGAAAGCACACTTGAATACAGAATATGTAGCAGAACAATCATACACAACACAATCAGATTGGCCTTACTGGAAGAGGAAAGTTTTGGTGCTTCTACAAGAGTACAAAAATCAGAATAATAGAATTGTTAAGGTTGAAAAAAACCTCTAAGATCACCATGTCTAGTAACTAGTAGTTAGTGTCTTCTGTTCTTATTTTCATTCTTTCTCTTCAGTATTCACTGAACATTTCAATCATGTTAATCTGAACATTAAATCAAAAATGAGGAATTTTTAATTCCAATGTTCTGCACGTGCAAGTGAATGCAGTAGAGACAAGTCTATTCAAACATCCAGAGGAGGTAATTTCCAGATAAATGGAAAAACAAATCATGACTCCTTTCAGCAAGAACTAGTCATAAATGGTTCTTCTCTCCTCATTTACAAATTAAAAAAAATTATGTTTCTCTAATTGGTTATTCTCATACTGAAGTTAAATTTCTGGGTGGGGGTGGGTAGTGATGTGTGTGTGCGTGCAGAAGAGCTTGAGACCCATGACCAACTGGTGAGAAGTTCATCCATGTCACATTATTAACTGCTTCTTGTTCAGTGTCAAATGTGCCTGCATTTGTGTTGCCTTCTAAACAGATATGCATTTGAGCAGACTGAGTATACATCTGAGTTACTGACTGTTGTAAGGTGTTTTTATGGATAGGCTGACACTGTGAGGGAAAAGAAAGGGAAGGTTTTATCTAGTTCATGGTCCATTTAACTCACATTCTTGACAGGAAGAGCCACTTCACTCAGCTATCATAGCTAGGAGAACACCTCAAAACCTCAAAAAACCACTCAAAACCTCAAACATCCCACCCTGAAAATTAATAACTACTGCAAAGAAGGTGCTGAATACAGGAAGCATCCCATCTGAGATCCAAACTATAGCTAGAGTAGCTGTGACTTATCCATGTTGTTAGCCTGACTTTCTAGTCTGATATGTGAATATGACATGGGAGTATGTTGTTCAATGCATAGTGGTTTTTAAAAAAGAAAAAAACCCCTACCCTAATGCATTAAAATCTTGACATGCAATAATGTCAAGATAGAAATGTAATGTGCTGAGCAAGATGGCCATCTTTTCTGTCTGGTGGCAGTAGGAATCTCCATGGCAAGTATTCTCACTGAGATGTCTTCAACCAGATGAAGAGGTCCTCCCTGAAGTTCAGTCCTGCACAATTCTTATAACCTAGCTGACTTGATCCTCTAAAACCATCCCAGCAGAAGCATTTTAATTTTTAATGATCTGTGCTGACATACATTATCTCAGCTACATATGAAGGACTATTCCACATAAACCACTTCTGAAAGGTTTCTATTGACCATTTATAAATATAAGTTTCCTTCCCCAGTCTGATCACTTCTGTAGCAGGAATAGCCTAGGCAAATTTTTGGTTCATGCCACCTAGGAAGTTAAGCCAGCAAGTTTAAGCATACAGCAGCAGACACCACAACATTTTCCCTGGGGAAAATCTGGAGAAAATTCCCATCTACAGGACTCCTGTACCAACCAATCAAAGACTTCTCCATGCAGGTTTAGTCCCAGTTGTAAATATCCATCATCTGCAGCCAGGCCATTGTCCCATGTCTCCTGACAGCTAGCTGTGACCGCCTCCTCTTCCCCCTCAAAATAATGAATCTACTGCCATGTGTATTTGCACAGGAACCACCGTAGAACCCCATGGTTATAACTAAGGGACAAATCTAATTTTCATACTTCTAACTTACTTGTAACTGAAGCCACATAATGCTTGCCACAATCTTAAAATGAACAAAAGCATGTCAAGTCAGTGTTTCATTTCTATGTTTCCAAACACTGTGACTAGGGTTATATATGGGTGTTTATTTTGGTTTATTTTACACCTTGTGCTAAAACTTTCCCAGCTTCACTGTTTGAAGTCATCTAGGGCTGTCCTGAAAAATAGAGATGGTCTCATTTGCCAAAGAATAAAAACTTTCAGATGATTCTTGATTTCTTACAAGGTCATAGATACCCCACAAGGCCAAGATTTCCTCAAGCCATTGCAATGGCATCTTTCACACTTACAAAATCATAATTCTGGGGTGGCAAAGATGAAAATACCAAGACAAAGCTCTCTCTACGTTGGTCAGCACAGTCTGGGCAAGAAACTTATATAACACTTAATGACTGTTATCTCAATGGTAAAACCAGTAAACTTGCACTTCTGGCTTGTCAAGGCTGGATCCTATTCACAGGGTGCGCTACATCTCACATACTCCTCCTTGAACAGACACTGCTTCTAATGTAACAGAATCATAAAATCATAGACTATTTGAGTTGGAAGGGGCCTACAAGTTCAACTCCTGGTGCTTCACAGGAAACCCCAGGAGTCCCAGCATGTGCCTGAGAGCATTGTCCAAACACTCCTTGAACTCTCTCAGGCTTGGTGCTGTGACCACTTTCCTGGGGAGCCTGTTCCAGTGCTCAACCACCCTCTGGGGTGAGAAGTTTCTGAGCTCTGAAGAAGATTCTGAAGCTAGAAAATAATTTTATAGCTTTCTTTTTGCCTCAGAAACAATAATTTAAGGCATAGAAGCAATTATTTTCTACCTAAAATATAGAATGATAGTATCACAAAAAGGTTTGGGTTGTAAAAGACTTTAAAGACCATCTATTTCCAATCCCTCTGCCATGGACAGGAATGCCACCCACTAGATCAAGTTTCTTAGGGCCACATCCAACCCGGCCTTAACACTGACAGGACTGAGATACCCACTGCTTCTGTGGGCAACCTATGTCAGTGCCTCACCATCCTCTGGGTAAAGAATTTCTTCCTAATTTCTAATATAAATCTTTCCTCTTTTAGTTAAAAAACCATCACCCTTGGTCCTGTCTCTGCAAGCCCCTGTAAAAAGCACTCTCTCTCTTTTTTTAAGGCCACTTTAAGCACTGAAAGGATGCCATGAAGTCTCCTCGAAGCCTTCTCTTCTCCAAACTGAACAATTCCAGCTCTTTTAGGCTGTCTTCACAGAAGAGCCATTCCAGTACTCTGATCATCCTTATGGCTCTCCTCTGAATCAGCTCCAACAGGTCCACACCCTTGTGCTGCAGATCCCAGACATGGATGCAGTATTCCAGGTGGGGTCTCACAAGGGCAGAGTTGAGGGGAGAAGCTGAAAATTATCAAAGCACTTTTTAATCTATGATGATACACTAACATTCAGTTTGATAGGCTTTTTATAATCCCAGAAATTCTCAGACTACATTCAGGCTAATAATGACATCAGAGCTATGAATTTATTGGCTCCTATTGGATTCCTTAAATCAATTGGCTATGCCAGTGAAGTACAGCATAATTTCCTGCTGCTCCCCTTCAGTAGTACCTTAAATTGCCCTATAAAGCTCAGTTTTCAAAAGCGATCAAGAGTAAAACTGATTTTTCTCTGATTGATTATAATCAATGGCAAATTACAGCATACAGCATCTTAAATTCTCATTGAAATACATATTCAGTTCTTTAAGTTTGCAAATTCCTCCTTAATCAGAGCAAGCTACAGCTGTTGGGATGAAAGTGACAAAGCGATCATTACTGCAGCAATTTTGTAAGGTACACGATTTAAGCTGGTGTGCTCAGTCCAGCTGAATCCTGCTGGGCAATTTCAGAAGAAAGGACTGAAACTTGACAGATAGAGCTAAGCCCTGACAGCTTAAGGGCCTATCATTCAAGAAAAGGACCAGGCTACTTGTTCTCTGGTAAGAGGACTTTTGGTGTAAGTGTTGTTAATCCAGGTGCATCAAATGCAGACAAAAAGAATCTCTTGAAAGAAAAAAAATCCTCTTTGTGCACTCTTAACACTTCTCAAAAAAGAATGTATTTTTTGTTGTGTGTGTCTGCAACTCTTTGCAATAGCATTGACTATGTTGTGCTGTGATATAACGAGGCCAGCCAGGGAATGTTTCTTGGCAGTATTTTACCCTCCCTCCCTGAAGTTCTCTCACACATCAAACTCTCCTGAGCTTTAAGCAGGAAATAAGGTTGGGAGAGCAGTAAGCTTGAGATATAACCATCTGAGTATCATAAATATCCCTATACCATGTTCTTTGTTCGCAAAAATAAAAATCACTCCTGCTTAGCCTTCCCCCCATTTTTACATTGAGACTAACAATATCTGAGAGACAAAATCCCTTAGTTTTTTATTGACAAGATTTCTTACCCCCTGCAGATGCATCTGTCTTCCCTGGAGAAGTGGTCTTGAAAATCTCTCATCTTCAGACCTACTTTTGATGACCCATTCTTGCAATTCCTTGTATCCTTAATATGTATGTCCCCAGTGTCAGACAGAATGCCATTGATATTTCCTGAGTGCTAATGTGTTATTCATATTTCTCTGAGTTCACCAGTGTCTCAGCTTGTTATTCTTGCTGTTCCCCAGAGTAATAGAACTTAGTGAGGCAATTTGTGCTCAGCTTCTGCAGCATGTGCAAGTAAAATATTCTATTCAAATTTATTGTAGAAAAAATAGCAGCTGCATCTAATCACCTTTCCTCCAGAGATTTAAAGCACAATAACACTCTGTCTAACTGTACTCACTTAACTGTTTTTTAAATAATATGTTTTAATGTAGAATTGCTTATATGCTCCCTTCAAAGGACTGCTTTTCCCTCCACACTTTGGCTTTAACTCCTGATGGAGACTCACTTGTGATCTTGTCTCACTAGGGTAAATAGGGAATAATGCCTCAAATGTCAACAGTCACAATGGAATAAGAAAGAAGATAGACAGACTAACCCTTTTGTGTGATATGCAAAGCTGCTTTTATCTATAGCTTGATGATATCATAGTGATGCCTGCTTGTACACTGACATAGCTCTACACAGGACTGATTTTTCTCAGACGAGATGGTTCATTTAAAGTATTAAAGGATTATAATGAAGTATTTTCCGGGGCAGGGTGACACAGCACAACCCAAACCAAATGCTCCAGTTGTGCCTGATTTCAATGCACGGAAGCAATGAATTTTCTCCTGCTGTATTGTCTGTTCAGCACAGTGTGCAGACCTGCATTCATCCTCTCATGCATATATGACATCAAGTATCGTGAGGCATGAACAGAATTCTATATTGCAAGTTCTTCAGCCTTCAACTTCTGCTAGACAGCATCTCAAGTACCAAAAAGTGTGCGTCAAAATACTTTATTTAGAGATATTTTCATTTTTGCAGCTCATGAAGCAGGAAAAAAACCAGTATTTAAAACAATACCATTAACAGACTTATGTCTGAATTATCCATAATACCTAAATGCTCCATGTTTTTTAACTATGCCCTGTGAATATATAAAATAAATTCTTCTTATTTTAATTAGAGAACTTAGAGACCAAGATGCCTTGGGTTCAGGGGAAAAAAGATGTGTTTAACTTAACATTTCCATGTAAAGATTTAAAGAACGTAACTGCCAAGCAAAATGACTAAAAACACACTATGCCTGCTTTATTTCATAGTAAACGCAATCTTTTCTCTGTTTATATTGATTTGGTGTAAAGAGTGCACTGGATTTATGTGTTAATTTTTCTCAAGTTTTCATATGGTATACACAGGTTAGCAGCAGAGAGGAACTGCTTATTGTACACAGGTCTGTAAGGAGTTAAAAGAGCCCAGTTGCCAGTCTCAAAACACTGTCAAGGCTACAGAACTTGCCAGAAGACAAGCCACCACAGTGGGAACTTGAGGTAAACACAGAAGGGAGAAATTTGTGATAAGAAGGCACTAGCTCCAGGCCTGGTGAGGTGAAATCTGGTTACCATATCTTAGTTAATGCATTATAATGCATATTATAATGCAATAATGTGACAAACTGTGGGAAAGAAAGCAACTGCTCAAACATGTGCAACTCGAAGTTACACTCCAACATCTACAATTGCCCTGTGGATCCAGAACCTGGACTGTATAAAGGTGGTGCCCCTAGAAGAATGACTTTGGGACCCCCACAACCCAGAAGCCCAGGGTGAAGAAGGATCAACGGGTCTCGCTGGATCCACGTGTCTTGCCCCCCTCACTGCCCCCTCCTCCTTTTTCTCTCCTTCCCCACCCTTTCTCTCTCTTCCTCCTCTTCCTCTTTCCCCATCCCCTTTTTTTTTTCTTTCTATCTCTCTACTTCACATTTGCTATTAAATAAGATCCATATTAAACACTTCAGCATATAGTGTTGTTTGCACCTTAATTTGGGCAGAGGCCTCTCTCACTGGTTGGATTATGACAAGGTTCTGCATCAGCTTCTCAGCTACTGCGCCCTGACACAATTCAGTGTCCAATGAGGCATTAGAGATTGGCATCTCTATGCCATCCTCCAAATCATGAAGTTGATGAACATGGGCAGGTTTGATTTTTGGGTTCTTGGTTAATAACTTTCTAGGTTTGCCACGCTACAACTCCATTATTTATGTTGTCTAACGGGAAGCCTGTTTATTGCAAAATCAGGTGGCTGATATTTTCCTTGCTCCTTCAGATCTCTTATTCTTAAAAGTTGTGGTTTCTCTGACATTGTCTTCATGAAGGAACCAACTAGGATACTCCACATGTGGAATAATCACTGAAGAATCATCTGCTTTATATCAATAGTCTTTTTGTACTTTAAACATATTTTCAGATCAAATAAACCAAGCTTTCTGTAGATGACCCTGATCAAAATTTTAATAAAATGAGCCTAAATTTAATGTTATACTCACAATTTTTCATGATGCTGCTGTTCTTCATGAGGCCAGAGAAGCTTTCACAGCTTTTTCAGTTGCTAGCCAGTTGGACTATGTCAAAAACAATAGTGCAAGTGCTAACCTTAGCCTGCATTTAAAATATGTACATAAGAAAGAGATTTAACACTGTAGATGTGAAATGTTAACATTTGAAAATAAACCAGAGGAGTTAAATCAGGTTTCAGTTCTTCCAATCTAGCCATCAGAAATGGTTATCTTGGAATTTTTGAGGATGTGATAGTCCTTGCCTTGCAGGCTAATTTCATAGTGGTGTGGCAGAAAGAGTATGTTTAATGTGAAAAGTGCACAAGTCCTCTCTGACATCTTATTTGAGGGTGAAATCCTACAGAAAAGAGCAATACACAGCCAAGTTCAGTTATCTCTGTTCCTACCATTTTCTCTTGTTTTCAAGGTCTAACACTTTAGCTTCATGTATAACTCTGTTATGAACCTCTGTACGCAAGATGTTTACACCAGAAGCAGCAGAAAATTTCTGAAGGACGTACTCCAGGTACACCCTAGCTCAAGAATGTTTTTATTCTGAAACCTGTTGCCTAGAAAGATATCTGTGAATCTTCAAATGTTGTACAAATGATAGTATATAAATGACATGGTGCAGCAATTGTTGTGATGGCCCTGTGGACTGTACCTTCAAAAATTACTTTGAAAAAGAAAACCATCAATATTTCAATATGAAGTAAAAAAGGAAAGCAAACTGGTAAGATTTAATAAATAGGCAGAGCTGTAAATACAGATTTTCATGAAAAATATGGACTGTGGATGTAAAAAAAAATCCACATATAAAATTCAGACATTTACTGCTTCTATTGTTTACTCAGCACCTTGAAGAATTTGCATCAAGACCTGCCACCGGATTTTCCTATGTCATTTTATTACATAAACATATGCTGTATTTCATAGCAATGGAACAAATCTTCTCCTGTGGACAGAGTAAAACCATGTAGAAATGCTCCTTGCAGAGAGGTATCTCTAGACTTTGATAAGTTGTTATAAAAAAGAAAGTCAAATCTGCTCTTAAAGTGATTTTCACATTTTTTTGATGCAGTGCAGACAGAATCACATGATGAGCAAAGGAAGAAATACGAGTTTCAACAAAATAAGATCAGGTTTGTTATGCCATGAGGAAGGCAACAAAGCTGATGACAGGGTTGGAAGTTATGTCCTGTGAGATGCAGCTGAGGACTCTGGTTTGTCTAGTTCAGAGAAAAAAGGCTGACAGGAAACCTCATAGCTCTCTAGAGCTTCCTGAGGAGGGGGAGTGGGGAGGGAGGTGCTGAGCTCTTCCTTTTGGGATCCAGTAATAACAGGCTGGGAATGGCCCAAAGTTGTGTCAGGGGAGGTTTGGAGGTTTGGACTTGGCATCAGGAAGCACTTCTTTACTGAGAGCGTGGTCAAGTGCTGGAACATGCTTCCTCAATAAGTACACAATGTCCCAAGGCTGTTAGTGTTTAAGAAGCATTTGAGCAATGCCCTTAAAAGCACGCTTTAACTTGTGGTCAGCCATGAAGTGGTCAGGCAGTTGGACTGGATGATCATTGTGGGTTCTTCCAAGCAAACTAGTCTAGTCTAGTGTAAACTAATCCAGTATAGTCTAGTCTACTCCATTTTCTATTTTATAATTTGATGGTCAATTACATTTTTTTGTTTGTTTAACATATTCTTACTTCAGTTAATTGCTCTTATCAGTTTGATTCCTCATAAAGATTATGGAAAGCATATTTACCCAGAACTACACCACAATGATTTTTATTTTTTTTTAATCTGGAAAGGGACACCATTATCTAACTATACTCCAAACAATGAAACAGAAGTTATAAGGCCTTTGACTTTGGCTTGGCAGAGAGGGGGAAAAAACCAAGCCAAGGTACAATGATATTTCCATTATGAAATCTACTTTCCCAAATTTGCTTCAGTTTTTAAACCACAACGCAAGATTTTAAGACAATGTACTATGCTTTGCTGTTTTCTGATTAAGAAATGTGTTTTCCCTTCAAAGAGACAGAGTTAAAAAAAAAAATCAAAACAAACTTTTTTTAGGTTTTTTCTTTTTTGTGCCAGCCATTGTGTATGTCTTTATGAAATCTAAGGTTTAAAAGAAAATAAAAGCTGCATTACTATGATCACAGATGCCTGAAAAATTCAATCAGAATATAATTACAATAATAAAAGCTCTTTTGGATTCAATGAGATACAACTGGGAGGGTAATCATTGCTTCTTGAAAAATAAGGATGTTTTTCTCCATTTCACATGAGTAACACGGTTTGGTACTAGCTATCTTTATTCAAGTCACAGGATAAAAATGAATTCAGTTTAACATAATTGACAGGCATCCTAAGGAAAGAAAGAAGTGCAGTGAGGTTTGTTTTTGGTCAAACTGGATTGCTTATGGGATTATTAACACATTTGAACTATGCTCCCTTTTTATATTGTAAGTCAGGTAGACTTTCCCTAGCAGCATTTTCCTCCTGAGTTAAATTACAGAATTTTATTTTGACTGAAGTGTGATGAAAAATAAGAATTTTCATTTTGGCAAAATATGAGTGAAAAAAGGTTACTGTGAAATTTTAACAATATCCAGAATTGGTCACAATTCTACTGCACAAGAGCTTTTAAGTTAGGTCAAATGCTGTGTCTAAGGGTCTTTTGTATGCTAAAGATGTGAAAGTGAAGATATTTGGTACAAAAACTTATAGGATGGGGCCATGAACAGTAGCACACTACCTGCATATTAGAGAGATAAACCAGGATCTTACTGTGTTATGATATACTGAAATACAGAACAAGGAATTCCTTGACCTTCAGAATTAATGAAAACTTGTAATCTAAAACCAGTGTATTCTTTCAATGTTTTAGTTCCCATGTGCATTCTTTGATGACTAGAAAAAGGTGTACAATCTGAAGACTGTTTTACTGAAGGCCTTATTAAGATCTTCCTCTTCTTGTAGGCTTGTTGTCACAAAATTAATTGCACAGTGCTATTTTTTGAGATACCACCCTCTACCAAACTTGATTTGAAGACAAAGAGTTCAAACTCTGTTGGTTGGACTTCAATCCAGAACCAGAAAGCATAGCTGCTATAGCCTCCTTCGTTTTATACACACTCTTGCAAGGAGTGTACTAGAAAATGTGACAGAAGACAGCAAAAGTCTTTGTCAGGTGAGGGTGCTCAAAAAGACAGCTGTAAAGAACTCATCAGAGAAGACAGTTACAAGTATTGTGAGTATTTCCTTTGCTAGAAACTGTCATGAGAATTATGGAGGCATTTGAAGGAGGATATGAGTTTCACAGGCATTTGTAGGATGATTCTAGTTTGAATAGAGGGGCAAACAAAATGAAGGAGATAATGACTCCTTCAGTGAGATAAAATGACTTATCAGCAGATATAAGACAAACTTGTATACCTCCAGATAGACCTTAAAGTTGGGCTATTTTAAGTATTTTTCAATTCACATTGAATGTAATGTGAGAAAAAAGTACTGCTGCTAAAAATTTATTTGCTTCTGTCTTTAAATTAATAATGATTACTGTTCTCAGATGGGTCAGTTTTTCTTTCAAAATGTTCAATTAAAAAGGAGTAATTTGGATGATTCCAGTGTGAAATATAAAAACACACAGGCTTTTCTGAACAAGTACTTTGCTTTCAGCCATCACATATCTGCAGCAGATACCCCAAAAGCACAGGGAACTTAAAGCACGGACATCGTTCAACACTTAACCTTAAAATACAAGATGCCTTGCTAATATTATCCTGAAAAAAACTTCAGCATTTATGTCTCCTAACAGTCCCCAAGTACTTCAGTGAGTGATCACAGCCTCAGACACGGGGAGAAACAGAGTTTAATAAGAGTAAGGACAAGACCAAGAACAAAAATTAAGAATGTGTGTAAGAAAAAAAAAAAAGAGTAAGAATAAGCATAAGAACGAGAAAGAAGGTAATATCTTTTTTCAGCATTTTTCACCTTTTGCGAAAAGCTGAGAATTAATCAGAAGCCAGTATATTTCTGTTTAAAGTTCTGAAAAGTCTCTGGTCAATTAAATTAAATTAAGGGACAGAAGAACTGCTGATAAATTATAAACATTATTTTGTCTAGCTACTGTGTAAGGAGACTATTTCCAGGGAAAGGCTTAGCTGAGCTCTTTCATGTAATGGGTGTCTAAACAGTTTTATCAGTAGGGAAGGCATATGGCAATAGGTGATTTTGTTCTAATCACAATACTTTCTCTTCATTCCCCCTTGCAATTTTTCCTTGATGCCTTAACGTTTTCAAATCTTTCGGTTTCCAGTAGTAGAACGGATGGATTCCAGACATGTTACACAGCTGAAGATAGAGACTGCTATGCTGCCTTGTTGTAGTCCACAGTAGTTTTATCATTCATTATACAAGCAAAAGAATCAATCCCTCTATACAAGAAGCACTTTATTTTAAAGTAGAGCTTTAAAAAATAAATTTAAAAAGCCCTTCACAACCTCAAAACATATGAATCGCTTACTGCTAGCTGCGGGGAGGAGGGAAAACTCATTTCAGAAGTTGTTCGCTAAGAGGTGTGAACTCAGAAACAGTCAGCCCTGGTAACTCACGTGTGTTTTTCACTCAGTAAGATATTTTGACATTTTTGTGGCTTAAATGAGAGCTGCTGAGAGTTGTTCACAGGCAATTCAAACTCTAGTGAACAAGTCACTGTAGGTGGCATGAATTCACACCAGCATCTTCCCCTGTCAATTACCCTGCCAGGCCATATTCCAGTTCACTCCGTGGGTGTGGAGACATAAAGAACAGCACAGCTAGGGTTTTTCCACCCCTAAAGGGCTCTCCAGAATATCCTGATCCTGGTAAACAGTGGATAGAGTCAACCACAGTCTATCTTCCTTCCCTCCTGCTCCTTGCAGCCTAAGACCAATGCTTGAGCACTGGAAGGTGGGACACAGCCATGCCTTCAACTCGCCTTCCAGTGCTAAACTAATGTTATTTTGCCGACTACAAGTAACATACAGAGAGGGTTACATACAAAGGGAAAATTGCAATTTGGATTGATACGGATACCTGCAATCCATATGCCACCCTCTACTGAGGTCTGCCAAGGTGCCCAAATTCCTCTTGTTTTGAGAATCCCAGCATCAACCTTTTCCACTGCTCCCACGTTTATGTAATGCAGGAAAAGCAGAGGTGGGAAAAAGAGGTGACACAAAGAGATAATGTTGTGTAAATAAGAATGATCTAGAGTGGTTTTGCAAAAAAAACCACCAACAAACAACCAACCAAAACAAACAAACAACTGAAAAGCCAACAAGCAAACAAACAGAAAACACTCCCAAACTGAAACAAAACAGGTGGGAAGATAAATGGAATAGCTTGCAGGAAAGGGGGAATAAAGGCAAAATATGCACAAGGATGCCTGCAGTCAGAAAACAAGAAAGAAAATGGGAAATACTATAGTTTTGGGTGGGGTGGAAGAAAGGGAGCCCCCTTTCTTCCACCCTACCCAAAAAGAGGAAAGGAGAAAAGGAGAGAAGGAGAGAAGGAGAAAAGGAGAAAAGGAGAAAAGGAGANGAGATAAACCAGGATCTTACTGTGTTATGATATACTGAAATACAGAACAAGGAATTCCTTGACCTTCAGAATTAATGAAAACTTGTAATCTAAAACCAGTGTATTCTTTCAATGTTTTAGTTCCCATGTGCATTCTTTGATGACTAGAAAAAGGTGTACAATCTGAAGACTGTTTTACTGAAGGCCTTATTAAGATCTTCCTCTTCTTGTAGGCTTGTTGTCACAAAATTAATTGCACAGTGCTATTTTTTGAGATACCACCCTCTACCAAACTTGATTTGAAGACAAAGAGTTCAAACTCTGTTGGTTGGACTTCAATCCAGAACCAGAAAGCATAGCTGCTATAGCCTCCTTCGTTTTATACACACTCTTGCAAGGAGTGTACTAGAAAATGTGACAGAAGACAGCAAAAGTCTTTGTCAGGTGAGGGTGCTCAAAAAGACAGCTGTAAAGAACTCATCAGAGAAGACAGTTACAAGTATTGTGAGTATTTCCTTTGCTAGAAACTGTCATGAGAATTATGGAGGCATTTGAAGGAGGATATGAGTTTCACAGGCATTTGTAGGATGATTCTAGTTTGAATAGAGGGGCAAACAAAATGAAGGAGATAATGACTCCTTCAGTGAGATAAAATGACTTATCAGCAGATATAAGACAAACTTGTATACCTCCAGATAGACCTTAAAGTTGGGCTATTTTAAGTATTTTTCAATTCACATTGAATGTAATGTGAGAAAAAAGTACTGCTGCTAAAAATTTATTTGCTTCTGTCTTTAAATTAATAATGATTACTGTTCTCAGATGGGTCAGTTTTTCTTTCAAAATGTTCAATTAAAAAGGAGTAATTTGGATGATTCCAGTGTGAAATATAAAAACACACAGGCTTTTCTGAACAAGTACTTTGCTTTCAGCCATCACATATCTGCAGCAGATACCCCAAAAGCACAGGGAACTTAAAGCACGGACATCGTTCAACACTTAACCTTAAAATACAAGATGCCTTGCTAATATTATCCTGAAAAAAACTTCAGCATTTATGTCTCCTAACAGTCCCCAAGTACTTCAGTGAGTGATCACAGCCTCAGACACGGGGAGAAACAGAGTTTAATAAGAGTAAGGACAAGACCAAGAACAAAAATTAAGAATGTGTGTAAGAAAAAAAAAAAAGAGTAAGAATAAGCATAAGAACGAGAAAGAAGGTAATATCTTTTTTCAGCATTTTTCACCTTTTGCGAAAAGCTGAGAATTAATCAGAAGCCAGTATATTTCTGTTTAAAGTTCTGAAAAGTCTCTGGTCAATTAAATTAAATTAAGGGACAGAAGAACTGCTGATAAATTATAAACATTATTTTGTCTAGCTACTGTGTAAGGAGACTATTTCCAGGGAAAGGCTTAGCTGAGCTCTTTCATGTAATGGGTGTCTAAACAGTTTTATCAGTAGGGAAGGCATATGGCAATAGGTGATTTTGTTCTAATCACAATACTTTCTCTTCATTCCCCCTTGCAATTTTTCCTTGATGCCTTAACGTTTTCAAATCTTTCGGTTTCCAGTAGTAGAACGGATGGATTCCAGACATGTTACACAGCTGAAGATAGAGACTGCTATGCTGCCTTGTTGTAGTCCACAGTAGTTTTATCATTCATTATACAAGGAAAAGAATCAATCCCTCTATACAAGAAGCACTTTATTTTAAAGTAGAGCTTTAAAAAATAAATTTAAAAAGCCCTTCACAACCTCAAAACATATGAATCGCTTACTGCTAGCTGCGGGGAGGAGGGAAAACTCATTTCAGAAGTTGTTCGCTAAGAGGTGTGAACTCAGAAACAGTCAGCCCTGGTAACTCACGTGTGTTTTTCACTCAGTAAGATATTTTGACATTTTTGTGGCTTAAATGAGAGCTGCTGAGAGTTGTTCACAGGCAATTCAAACTCTAGTGAACAAGTCACTGTAGGTGGCATGAATTCACACCAGCATCTTCCCCTGTCAATTACCCTGCCAGGCCATATTCCAGTTCACTCCGTGGGTGTGGAGACATAAAGAACAGCACAGCTAGGGTTTTTCCACCCCTAAAGGGCTCTCCAGAATATCCTGATCCTGGTAAACAGTGGATAGAGTCAACCACAGTCTATCTTCCTTCCCTCCTGCTCCTTGCAGCCTAAGACCAATGCTTGAGCACTGGAAGGTGGGACACAGCCATGCCTTCAACTCACCTTCCAGTGCTAAACTAATGTTATTTTGCCGACTACAAGTAACATACAGAGAGGGTTACATACAAAGGGAAAATTGCAATTTGGATTGATACGGATACCTGCAATCCATATGCCACCCTCTACTGAGGTCTGCCAAGGTGCCCAAATTCCTCTTGTTTTGAGAATCCCAGCATCAACCTTTTCCACTGCTCCCACGTTTATGTAATGCAGGAAAAGCAGAGGTGGGAAAAAGAGGTGACACAAAGAGATAATGTTGTGTAAATAAGAATGATCTAGAGTGGTTTTGCAAAAAAAACCACCAACAAACAACCAACCAAAACAAACAAACAACTGAAAAGCCAACAAGCAAACAAACAGAAAACACTCCCAAACTGAAACAAAACAGGTGGGAAGATAAATGGAATAGCTTGCAGGAAAGGGGGAATAAAGGCAAAATATGCACAAGGATGCCTGCAGTCAGAAAACAAGAAAGAAAATGGGAAATACTATAGTTTTGGGTGGGGTGGAAGAAAGGGAGCCCCCTTTCTTCCACCCTACCCAAAAAGAGGAAAGGAGAAAAGGAGAGAAGGAGAGAAGGAGAAAAGGAGAAAAGGAGAAAAGGAGAAAAGGACTAGAACAAAGCACAGTGGGGCAAAAATGTCTGGATGCAGAGAATGAAATGGGAGATAAGAAAAAGTTGAAAGCAAAAGGGGCAGCAAAAGTAAATAACCCTGGAGTGCACTAAATTTAATTTTATCTTCGTGTTTTAACTCAAGGTTTTAACTATTCTTTGGTCTGTTTACAAATATATACGGGGTAAAAGGAACCTTACAGGTTACATCTGCCTTGTTAAAAGATAGAAGACACGCAGAGAAGGAACAAAGCAGATGATGCAAACAAAAACAGTTTTGAGAGGACAGATGTGTTTCCAAGATGCTATATTATTATTATTATTATTACTATTATTATTATCATAGTCATCACTATTATTATTATTACTATTATTAATATTACTATTATTATTAATTATTATTTAGTGAGAAATAAAGGACTGTGGCATTAATTTACAGTCATGATAGCTGATAAAAAATGAGGTCTGCCAGCAGGATTTTAGACAGTAGGTTTTTTGTCAGAATGGCTAAAGAGATGAAGAATAGTAAGGGGGTAAAAGTTTCATGTGAACACGGATAAGCACCGTGCATCAGAGCTGTGTGTGAAAAGAAAAAATAAATGAGAGGGTGGAAGGAATAATATGCTGAGTGAACTCCAATCAAGAAAGTGGGATTGCTAATGCCCAGTCCTTCTGTATACAAGCATAAATTGGGAGAGGAGTGGCTGGAGATCAGGATCAGCCCTGCAGAACAGGATCTGGGAGTGCTGGTTGGCAGCAGGCTCACTGTGAGCCAGCAGTGTGCCTGGGCAGCCAAGAGGCCAGACTGCATCCTGTGGTGCATCAAACACAGCATAGTCAGACAGTCAGAGAGAAGATTATCCTGCTGTATTCAGCACTGGTGTGGCCTGAGCTGAGTGTTGTGTCTGTGCTGGGCCACTCCATTCGAGAAGGACCTGCTGGTCCTTGATAGTGTCCAGAGGAGGGCACCAAAGCTGATGAAATGGCTGGGTGGTGTGTCCTGTAAGGAGTGGCTGAGAACCCTGCACTGGTCTCATTTGCTGAAAAGGAGGCTGAGGCTGACCTCATTGCTCTCTACAGATTCCTGAGCAAGGGGAGTGGTGAAGGAGGTGCTCAGCTCTTCTCTCTAGGATTCAGTGTTAGCAGACATGTGGTAATGGTTCAAAATAGCATCAGGGGAAGTTCAGACTTGACAATAGGAAACAATTTTTTGCTAAGAGGGTGATCAAACCCTGGAACAGGCTTCCTAGAGTGGGGTTTCATGCTCCATTGTACTTATTTTGGCTGCTATAGCATTAATTTTCTCCATAGCAACTATTATGGGCCTCTGTTTTGGATTCATGCTGAAAATAGTGTTGATAACACAGGGGTGTTTTTGTCACTACTGAGCAGGGCTGACACAGAGCCAAGGCCTTTTCTGCTCCTCACTTACCCCACCAGCAAGGAGGCTGAGGGCACACAAGGAACTGGGGAGGGACACACGTGGGACAACTGACCCAAGGGTTATCCTGCATCCTGTGGTATCATGCTCAGTACGTAAAGTGGAGAGAAGAAGGAGGATGGGTGAGTCATCCAGAGTGANTTACTATTATTATTAATTATTATTTAGTGAGAAATAAAGGACTGTGGCATTAATTTACAGTCATGATAGCTGATAAAAAATGAGGTCTGCCAGCAGGATTTTAGACAGTAGGTTTTTTGTCAGAATGGCTAAAGAGATGAAGAATAGTAAGGGGGTAAAAGTTTCATGTGAACACGGATAAGCACCGTGCATCAGAGCTGTGTGTGAAAAGAAAAAATAAATGAGAGGGTGGAAGGAATAATATGCTGAGTGAACTCCAATCAAGAAAGTGGGATTGCTAATGCCCAGTCCTTCTGTATACAAGCATAAATTGGGAGAGGAGTGGCTGGAGATCAGGATCAGCCCTGCAGAACAGGATCTGGGAGTGCTGGTTGGCAGCAGGCTCACTGTGAGCCAGCAGTGTGCCTGGGCAGCCAAGAGGCCAGACTGCATCCTGTGGTGCATCAAACACAGCATAGTCAGACAGTCAGAGAGAAGATTATCCTGCTGTATTCAGCACTGGTGTGGCCTGAGCTGAGTGTTGTGTCTGTGCTGGGCCACTCCATTCGAGAAGGACCTGCTGGTCCTTGATAGTGTCCAGAGGAGGGCACCAAAGCTGATGAAATGGCTGGGTGGTGTGTCCTGTAAGGAGTGGCTGAGAACCCTGCACTGGTCTCATTTGCTGAAAAGGAGGCTGAGGCTGACCTCATTGCTCTCTACAGATTCCTGAGCAAGGGGAGTGGTGAAGGAGGTGCTCAGCTCTTCTCTCTAGGATTCAGTGTTAGCAGACATGTGGTAATGGTTCAAAATAGCATCAGGGGAAGTTCAGACTTGACAATAGGAAACAATTTTTTGCTAAGAGGGTGATCAAACCCTGGAACAGGCTTCCTAGAGTGGGGTTTCATGCTCCATTGTACTTATTTTGGCTGCTATAGCATTAATTTTCTCCATAGCAACTATTATGGGCCTCTGTTTTGGATTCATGCTGAAAATAGTGTTGATAACACAGGGGTGTTTTTGTCACTACTGAGCAGGGCTGACACAGAGCCAAGGCCTTTTCTGCTCCTCACTTACCCCACCAGCAAGGAGGCTGAGGGCACACAAGGAACTGGGGAGGGACACACGTGGGACAACTGACCCAAGGGTTATCCTGCATCCTGTGGTATCATGCTCAGTACGTAAAGTGGAGAGAAGAAGGAGGATGGGTGAGTCATCCAGAGTGAGGGCCCAGCTCTCCTGGAGATGGCTGAATACCTGCCTGCCCATGGGACGTGGTGTATGAATTCCTTGTTTTGCTTTGCTTGCATGTGTGGGTTTTGCTTTACCTATTTACCTATTGTCTTTATCTCAACCCATGAGTTTTCTCATTTTTACTTTTCTGAATCTCTACCCCATCCCGTGGCAGGAGAGTGAGTGTGTTTGGGGTGCTTAGTTGCTGGATGGGGTTAAACCACAACAACCAAGCCTATCAGTTTTAATATTTTCTCAGCCTGGAATTGTTCAATGATCCTCTAGTTGGACTAGAGGATCATTGTAGATACTATCCAACTAAAATGATTCTATTCTATTCTATTGCCCATGAGATGGCATTTGACAATCCCTCTTTCCTCCCACAGATTTATCTCATTTGTTAACAAGTACCTTGTCCTTAAAATGAACTCAAGCTCATTCATTCCCATTTATACCATTTAGGTTTAATTTGATTTTGAAAATAACATTTTTATTCAGTCCAGGCAAAATAAGTCCGTAGCAGGACTCTGAATTAAATGGTATTCGAATAATAGCAAAAAATTATTTAGGTTCCTAACATTTGTTGCCATTTTTTCTGGAAATTATTGACTACGATTCTATAGCCAGGAGGAAGAAAAAAATTAGAGTATAGAAGAATTTTTTCATCACATGAGGATCAGAGATAATGGAATTTTTTTAAAAATAGGCCATGTTAAAAAAATAGCATATTTCTTGCATTAAAACAGAATAAAATATGTAAGATAAAAGAAAAAGCCCTACTACTTTACTGAAACATATGTACACATTTGAGTGCAAGTAGAAATCAGAAATTAAGTCCCGTAGCTGAAGAGTCTAATGTATAAGATAATTTCTTTACACTGTGCTTTTCCCAAACAAACTGTCTTCAATACAGTGCCAGAGTAGAAATCTCTCAACAGGACATCAAAATTGACACAAACATTTTTTAGAGTAACTAGACACTTTGGCCTGAAAAGGCTAGTGAGGTGTAACACACCAAAAGTTAGCAGAAAACTGTCTTCCTAATAATGATGGTGTGCTTAAGTGACAATAAAAAGCATTTTTCGCCCTCCTACCATTCCTCAGGACACAGCTGAATAAGGGTTTTTACCGACATTGAAGAACAAAGTAAAAAAAACTCGCTTTTGCTCACTAATTTCATGCTGTTTCAAAACCTGAGGGATAAAAACGTTTCAAGACAGGTGTACCTTCTTAAATGTTCACAAGTGTTCAAAAAGTGAACATTAGTGTCTTTAAGGCTAATCTGGTTTAGGAATCAAAGTCCCAATGTCCAGCATGAAAATTCGTATTTACTTTGGACTGATAGATTTTCTACTTGAATTCTTAGAGGCTTGTTTGAAAGCCTTCCCTGCAGATTGCAATGTAATTACATGCAATTCTTAATGTAGTTTAATGCAACAATGCAATTTTTAAACTAGCCTTGTTTAAGAAGCAGAGAAAATTCTTAAGGGCTGCAAGATTCTTTCATTTTGCAATCATCCTTTCTGTAGCCATGTTAGTCTTCTGTGTAGACAAGTGAATTTGAAAGAGGTAATTTCAGTACTTTGAAAAAAGCGTGTTCTCTATTGCCATTATGTGCATTTAAAAAGTCATATAAGAGAAGAGAAGAATAAAAGTGCAGAACTCAATTTAAAACTCTCTTGCCACCATGTTGAAACACGCTGAAGATTGATTGGTCATGATTAAAGGTGAAACAGTCCTTATCCCTACCAATTAAGCATGCATTTAATATAAATTAATCCTTATTTAATGAGGTCTGAGTCATTAGTATCAAGTTTGCATAGATAAAGATAGATAGACAGATATGTATAACTGGTGCTACAAAACCCCAACTTTTATGTGTGAAATGGAAGTCAGAGCTAGAGACAGATACAGTTTTATTATTAAAGAGACGACAGACTCTTTATTGATATACTGCCCAGGGTATTGCTGTGAAAGTTTCATAGTTAAGGCTCTTGCAGAGGTTGATAAAAATGCAAATGATTGCTTTTCTTGCTTGGAGAGAATGACACACTGTATGCACTGTAAAGACAAATTTTAGGCGGAACAGAAAGTATTGCCTGCTGCATCACTCAGTACTCTGCCTCCTGGAGACAGTAACTTCTCATTGGGACAGGCAGAGCCGTCTGTCCCATGGTCAATCACAGTCAAGAGGAAAAATTAAATAAATAGGAGGCTAGAGGGGAAGTGACCTCTTCCTTTAAGTGTTTAGAATAATTTCTCTACAAAACATATTTTGCCTACAGGAAGATAGAGGAAGACATGCCCCAGATTCAGAAAACTACTCATGCTGTTGTGTAATTCTCTGTACACAGCCGTCAATGAACTTAGTCAAAACTATACATTTGTTTTCAGGTGCTACCAAGAGCAGGAGTTTTAGAACTTCTTTGAGACAGAGACAGTTATTCATACATTTCTCTGGCCAGTGTGCTGAGCTTAGTAGGTACTTTGTCTGTGTTCACCCAGGGGTCTTTATGGAGGTACTTTGTCTGTGTTCACCCAGGGGTCTTTTCAAGCACTCAATATCTCTGCTGATGTGATGGAGAGAAAGAAGATGACTAGGCTCTTGGTTTTGAGACACAAGTTGCATTTTAAGAAGACAAGGGATTGTGGGGTGGTCTGTCATGGTTTGGTTGATCTTTAAGTACCAAAGGAAAAAAGAGAAAGAAATAGAGAGGACTAGTTCCTACCTTCAGAAACTACTCTGTAGATGAGATTCCCTGTCTGTTCCAGGTAGGTCAACTGAAGAAGTTAGGAAAGAACATTTTTTTAAAAAACCTGAACAGAAATAAGACTGTGGTTAATAGTTCAATTTATTTTTATTTTCCCCAGGGACATTACAAATCCTTCAAGACTTACAGACATCAGCTAGAAAAAGTTCCAGAACAATGTTTTACACTTAAATAGCTCAAGGATCTTGAAAACAGATAATGTAGTTTTAATTCACGTAAAGAATCTGCTTATGATAACCAAAAATAAAGCTGAAAAGTAGAAGCTGCCCACTTGAGTCACAGTGGAAACCTGAACCAGTGGAACTGCTGATAGATATATTTCCTTTGCTGCTTTCATGGATGGGAAAAAAGGGCCATTCTTCCCATTATTCTTACACTTCTGAAAGCAGTAAGAAAAAAGAAACAGATTAGCTTTAATTCAGCTCCCCAGAAGAATAAATTTCTTTCAGCTAGTCTGCTTTTGACACAGAAATAATTGGTGACTCTGGAGAAATCAGAACACTAGATATACATGTGATCAACCTATTCATGGCTATCTAACTGAGCAATTAACTAAATGCCATAAGAAAGAAAAGGTGTGAGGAACATGCAAGTGTCAGTTTCATGTTAGTTTTTTTTCACATAATTGCTTTTTTTTGTACCTGAACCTCCAAGCACACAACTTAAACCAGAAAGAAACAGGAATATACCATTTCACCATAAAATAAAAGCTACTTTTACAGCACTTCAATTATTGATACCGAGAAAATGCATGAACTAGTGAGGAAAAACCCACTAATTAATTTCCTTCACTCCTACTGCAGAAGTTTTGGCATTTAAAAGTATTGGAAGTTTAAAAGCAGAAGTTTGGGTATTTTATTTTTTAAAATTTCTTTCTTCCTCCCACCACGGTAAAGTGATAAGGAAAACAAGGGAGTATATAACTGTGTACACATTTCCTATCTCATTTAAATTCAACTGTCAAAATATCAAAAAGGTTTTGAAGAGAAGATTTGTAACCTTCATTCAAATGTCTTACAGTTGCCACATTTAAATGGTGGCACTATTCTAAACGATACTTACAGGCCCAAAGTAATTTTTCTGCAGCTGTTTCAGTTCAGCTATTGTCATTGTTAAGGAAAGAGGAAACTATCTTGCTAAAGGAAGCCAAATATTAAAAATACCAAAAAACGAGTGAGTAAAAAACCAAAAAGTGCTGTGAATAATGGCAAAAATTGCTCAGAGAATGGCATTCAAATAATTCACCCTCTAGTAAAATTGGCAAAAAAAAATATTAAACTTTTACATGGAAAAAAACGTTACTTTGAAATAAAGACTTGAAAGAAGCTTGGCGTAATCATGTAAAGCACCTACATATCAACACTAGGTGTTGAGAATATCTTTATCTAGCTAAGGCCCAATATTTTTACATGATGTTTTTCTGAAAAAAAACCCAGAAAACCACATAAACAAGAACAATCTATGCCTTGTCTTTCTTCTGTCTGAAAGATCTTCACAAGTTGGTAAAACTTGTTATCATGATGAACCTTTAGGCCTTGTCTGGCCTAAACAGAGACTTCTGTACTTGCGAATAGGGTGGTGTGTCATTTCTGGAACAATGTGTCAGAGTGTGTCTGTACTGCCTACTCTGACACAGCAGCAAAACCAGAGAAAGTAGCATAATCCTTCCAAGACAAAAGAGTACAACATGATTATTTATAGCAGAATAAATCAAGTCACCACTCATCTGTCTTGTTAAGTTTTTTACCTTATCTCATGCCCAAGTTTCAATTTTCTTCATAATATTTTAGCCTTCTAAGGCTTTCCCTTTTGTTAATGAATTTTAATTTGAGACAGGGTCTTTTAATGACTCAATTACAGAATATAAGCCGAAGGTACTTCAGACAATACACTTCAGAAAAAGAGTGCCAGAATTAAAATTGAGTCATCACCAAAACTGAGGGTGACTTACACATCTGACTCAGCAACTCAGAGGAATGATGCAATTCTGGAACAGCATCAGTCAGTTTTCATAACAAATTGCTTTGCAATAATGATAATAATGAAAGATCAAAGATATCTGCATATATATTTCTATGTTAAGTTTATATGGGATACATATATTTGTACATACGTATGCAGTATAAATTCCTCTCATATCTTCAGGTATAACTTATTTTATAGGAACAATTACTTTTTCCTAGTCCCCAGGTCTTTACTTCCTTTCTCAAGAAGTTATATTTGGTTTGCATTCTTCTTATATAACAGGAAACAAACAATTACGGATATTCAATTACTATTTCAGGCACTGAAATCTTAACAAGGAATCTGGTTCTGTTGGACTCCCTTAAGTCTCACTGCAGGGGTTGCTGCTATGAGATTAATGCAGACAAGATTTCACTGTCACTGGTAACAGAGAGACAACTGAAGAGCCAGGGGCACATTCAGGACCTATCTGAGATGGAACTAGACAATTCAGATCTGAGTCACATTGTTATTTGCTCTATATGCACTGAATCATGAAAGAATGAGGTGTGTACTTACAAAGAAACTTAAAGCTGAGAGGGCAAAACCAAATTCAGCAGTGTTGCAAAAACGGGAGTAACATGATATTCTGATAGATTTGGAGGTAGGAGATGTAAGGTGGTCAAAATGACCCTCAGGTTAGTTAAGAACATCTAATAAACTGAAGAAAGCTTAGAAAGCATGCAATATACAATGGGTGCAGCAGCACGAATTTCACACAAAGGCTAATCTTCTGGTATACTATATCTCTTCTAGAAAGCATAGTGGAAAAGAAATTGCAAAGTGGCAGCTGATTTGGCAGATTTGGTTCCAATGTTACCCTGTCTTCAGATGAGAGGAGCGGGGCTGACAGAGCCTCTCCATCCCTTCTGTCACGCAGCCTTGTTCAAAATCATTGTCAGTACTGCCTTTTGATAACCTGGACTTTTCCATGCTGTGAAAAATGTAAAGAATGTTCTGCATTCCCAATTCATTCTTCTCAATCCTTTACCTTAATGAGTACAGAAGCAGAACAATCCTTACTCTGCTATAGACTCCATTCACCATCCTTGGGGTAATGAGATATAATGCAATTTCTCAGCTGCAGATTGCTAGCAAAGTGCGTCATGAAGCCTCTGAATGCTTGATTACCAGGGGAGTAGAATTCTCTCCTCCCCACCATTTATTTTTTGGTATCACAAACACTGTCCAAGTGCACAAGATATATTCCTATAACACTGTATAAGGGAAAGTATTGTCTTTCTTTATTTGCTTAGGAGCTTTCTTATAGCAGAAGTGCTGAAATATTTGATTTCTAAGATGCATGAAGATAAGGAAGGAACAAACAAGTATTCAAAAAAGGACTAAACTGAAGTTCCAGTCCTACTGGGGTGTCAGAACAAATATTTTTATTGTCTATGGAAAAACAAACCCAACCTAAAAAATACAAGGAAAACCAGGATATGCTTTCATTCCCACGTTTCTCTTTAAAGAGAAGGGATGTGGCAGTTTCCACTCTTAGCTGAGACCAAAGCACTGGTAGCCTGATGAAGTGCCTGGGAGTCCAGCTATCTGGAAGTGGTTCATATGATCAAGTCGCAGTGTCTGTCGTACCAGTCTGTACGTCCGTATGTCCTCGAGTTGTACTGGTACCTACCATGGTAACTCCATCCCCAGCTTCCATTTAGATGCTGAGAAAGGATAGAAGCCACCTCTTCTACAGCTCCCACCTCCAGAAGTTATGTAATATCGCATATGGTTATTGTTTCCAGGGAAACTGACACTTGATTTCTACATCATGACCCAGTACCATAGAAAACTGGGAACTGAGAAACAGAAAGAAACTCAGAATATCAGACCCAGACTGCTGTGAGAAAAACACACAACAAAATCACTTGCAACAGTGTTCTTCCTGCAGAAGCAGTGTGCAGCATAGAAGATGCAGAAGTCAGCAGAGCATCCCTTCATCACAGGGATGAAGAAACTGATTCTTAAATTTACTAAACCACCATAATTCCCATGGATATCACTGTAAATAAAATGTCAGAAAGCAAGTAAGATTTGAAGGTAGTTCAGCTCTTCTCAAGATTACCCAGGTATAATGAGAAAGTTAATTCTTGTATAAAAATTCAAGTCAAAATTCTGAAAGAATAAGGGGTGGATATTCTTCCAAAGATATCGAGAGAAACCCTAATGATTGCACTTCATCCCTGCCTGTTTTTATGCTTCCATCTTTTGCCAGGTTTAGAGCAGCTTTTATCAGAAAGAAGACTATTTCAAAAGAGCATTGGAGGTAACACAATGTGCCGTAAAGTAATATAATTGAAGGAAAGGGATAACTAGTTTTCATATATACTGATTTTCTTCTGCACTCTATAAGACATGACACAAAAAAATTATCAATAGCCACTTAATTTATCACAAGTCAAGCAACAGCCCTATTAAATCCTCCAGTGAATGAAGTCCTGTCAATCAGAAAGGCTCTTATCTGCTGAAATTGGAAAGCACTGCAAAAAATCATCTATCTTGGTCCGAGGGAGCTGAAATTCTACTCATAAAAGCAATATTCGACTTCAGCATTGATCATGTTTTCTCTTAGCGCCAAGAGAGCTTCTACATATCAGTGTGCTGGGACTATGATGACTTCTTGCCTGAGCTTGCTAGTTTTGCCTAAGTATTTTGTTCTCTCCACACTAAGCACAACATTTTAACAAATCCTAAGTTGTTGTTTGTAGACAAATAATATTATATGGCAACTGTTTAAAGGCAGACACCTCCACCTATTTTTTTTTTTTTTAATAATTATAAATTTGAAAGCAGAACATCTCAGGGACTGAGGACATTTACAGAAAATCAAGCTGAACAGTGGGCAGTTTCTCATAGTTTGTTGGAATTTGGATAGTGCACACTTTAATCTCAGTTTAAATCCGCTGAATTAGTTTAAGACTATTTTTGTTTGGAAACTTACATGCCACCATCTCTCTCTTGGAAATTTCCTAAATTTGGAAAGGCTGCAAAGGTCCTTGGACTTCTCTCTCAGAGAGTTGTGGTAGCTGCTGAGCCACTGGTATTAGGAGGGAATAGCAAAGGGAGGTAAAGTATCAGTTGTCAGGGGGCCTTCAAATCCGTAGATACTTCTTTCCTTCAGAAAAGTTCCACAGAAAATAAGAGGGGTGAAACTTTTGGTCCTTGAGAAGTGACTCTCAAATGCAAAACCACAAGTTTTGATTGCCTTTAAAATGTATTAAAGTGATATTGAGTACACGGCAATGATTAAATGGCTGAATAATAAACTAGAGTAATCAAAGTACATAGACTGAGGGGGAGCTATTACCAGAATGACTGTAATTAAGTAGAATTATAATTGTGTAATATAAATTATATATTGTAGATAGCTACAATACAGAGTTGTATTATGTATTATACAGTACACAATCAATTATGCATCACATAATTCATTATAGCTATAAATATTTATTACTTATTATTCATTATTTCAGCCACATCCATCCTCTTTGACTAGCAGCACTAATTTTTGCTCTGTAAGAAATCAAAATAGGCAGTTTCTACCCAAAAGAGTAAACAACGGCCTTGTCCCTCATCCTCCAATTCACAGGTAGAAGAAATGCTGCCCAAATGGGAAATAAATGTACACTTAGGATGTTAAATATTATTGGAGAGGTTTAGCCAATATGCTGAAAGGTAGTGTCACCAAGTTCAAGTCTGCAGATCATGCACACTGCCTTTCATTATCAGAGCTGCTGATTAATTATGCCCAAGTATTTTTTACTACTCTGGGCCTCTGTTTCCAATCTGGATGACAAGAATAATGATACTGATCACTCTTACAAGATAATATTAGGTGTGTGATAAAAGAAATCCAAGGTGACACTATTATTGTTGTTATCCTTTTGAATAGGTTTTAAAGGAAGAGCACCACACAAATCAAATTAGCCCGTCCATTGAGACAAGGGTGTCTTAGCTAAAGCAGAAGCCACATGGATGTTTCTGGAATTTTCTCTTCCTCTATGTTCCAGATATTAGGTATTAATGGTTCCCAGATTTCACTAGTTAGACAAAATAGTTCGGCACAACTTGAAGAAACCATACCTCCATTTGATATCTGCATGGTATCATATTTTTAAATGCAGAAAGTGTTAATTATTGCTGAAATAAGTATAAATCACTTCTTAAGAGACATGTAACTAGTCTATTCTGAAGAAAAATAAATTACTTTGGAGGAATTTGGCCCACACTCTATTTTTCAAAACACCTCATGTGACCATTTCTCAAAGTTGGTCAAAGAGATGAATAGAGAAAGAATAAGAATAAAAGAATAGAGATGCATCTCTAATATGACACGTTCCAGTGACACATTATTCCAGTTTGCACAACTGTTGATACTGTGGTGATTTGAACATGGGTGGATGCCAGGTATCTGCTAAAGCCACTCTATCACTCCCCTCCACAACTGGATAGGAGATAGAAAATACATCAAAATGCTCATGGGTTGAGATAAGGACCAGGACTTACTGATTACCATCAGAGGCAACACGGACTTAGCTTGAGAATATTAACTGAATTTATTACCAATAAAATCAGAGCAGGAAAATGAGAAGTAGACTAAATCTTAAAACCACTTTCCCTCCATCCCTCCCTCCTTCACAGGCTTTTGCCTCAGCCATGCAGGGAGACAGGGAATGGGGGTTATGGTTTATGCTCTGCTCAGGGACAGTAGTACTTCCCCCGCTCCAGTTTGTGGTTTGTTCCATGGGAGAGAGTTCTCCATGAACTGCTCCAACATGGATCACTCTTCCATGGGGTGCAGTCCTTCAAGGACAGCCTGCTTCAGAGTGGGTCCCACACGGAGTCACAAATTATAGCAGGAAACCTGTTCCAGTGTGGGCTCCTCTCTCCACGGGCCCACACATCACTGTCAGGACTCTGCTCCAGCACAGTCCTCCCATAGGTTCACAGCCTGCTCTAAGACATCCACCTGCTCCAGTGTGGGTCTTCTCCGTGGACTGCAGGTGAATCTCTGCTCCACCATGGGCCTCCATGGGCTGCAGAGTCACAGTCTGCCTCACCAAGGTCTGCACCACGGGCTGCAGGGGAATCTCTGCTCTGGCGCCTGGAACACCTCCTCGCCCTCCTTCTCCACTGACCTTGGCATCTGCAGAGTTGTTTCTCTCACATGTTCTCACCCTGCTCTCCTCTGGCCCCAATTACATCTGCACAATAATCTTTTTACCCCTTCTTAAATATGCTATCGTGGAGGCATTGCTCCCATCTCTGATTGGCTTGGCCTTGGCCTTGGAGGCACCACGGATTGGCTCTGCTGTATATGGACAAAGTTTCCAGCGGCTTCTTGCAGGAGCCACCCCTGTAGTCCCCTTGCTATGAAAACCTGGGCCTGCAATCCAAATATAATGCTCTGAAGCATTTGAGAAAAGATTTCATGCACACTGAAGTAGCTCTTCTTCTATATTTATTACTCAAGGATTTGATCTTAGAAGTCTTTTACAGTCTTATTGATTCTATGATTCTATACGAATAAATATTTTTTAAATGGAAGAAAGTGACACAAGCAGAATAACAATTCATCAATGTCAGTCCTACCTATGGCTTTTCATTCACAGACATTTCCATGGTGCATTCCATGAAATCATAAAAAGTAGAATATCCTGAGTTGGAAGGGACCCTTCAGGATCATCAAAGTCCAACTCCTGTTCCTGAACAGGACAGCCTGAAAAGTCACACCATGTGTCTGAGAATATTGTCCAAATGCTTCTTGAACACTGTCAAGCTTGGTGCTGTGACCACTTCCCTGGGGAGCCTGTTCCAGTGCCCAACCACCCTCTGGGTGAAGAACCTTTTCATGATACCCAACCTAAACCTCCCCTGACATAACTTCAGGCCATTCCTTTGGGTCCTGTACCTGGTCACCACAAAGAAGACATCAGTGCCTGCCCCTCCTCTTCCCCTCAAGAGGAACTGCAATGAGGTTTCCTTTCAATCGCCTCTTCTCCAGGCTGAACAGACCAATTGACCTCAGTTGCTCCTCATATGGCTTCCCCTCAAGGCCATTCACCATCTTTGTTGCCCTCCTTTGGATGCTCTTTAAGAGTTTAATGTCTTTCTTGTATTGTGGCACGCCAGACTGCTCACAGGACTCAAGGTGAGGCTGCCCCAGTGCAGAGCAGAGCAGGACAATTTCCCCCCTCACCCAGCTCTGATGCACCCCAGGACACAGATAGCATTCCTGGCTGCCAGGGCACACTGCTGACTCAGTGTGACAGCCCCTATGAACAGGGAGAAGCCAGTGAGACTTTGATTTTAAGAAATCCAGCAGTGATCTGAAGTACTACATTTCCTGTGTTGTACAGAGCTATCTAACATAACAAAAATACCTTTAGTACTGGAAGTGATGTTGCATTGCAGAGTACAGTTGTACACTGGAAATGCAACTAGATGTGAATGAATGAATCTGTGTTGAGCATCATTCCTGTGCTGCTAGACTGCATCTAGCATCCGATCAACATAGCTTTTAGCCAACTCAGTAGTCTGGCATTCTTAAGGGCATTTATAATCACTAATACTGCCCTGATTGGCAACAATTACACATCCCCACACAGAGAATGCATTTCTCTTTTGTTTCACAAAAAAAAAAAAAAAAAAAAAAGGAATAAAAATTTTAAATGACCACAGTGAAACTAATGCAAGTTATGATAATGATACTGTCTGTCATCTGGGAAATCCAATTTCCAATTTATTTTTTTTCTGAGACAAATTTCATGTGACTAAATAAATAATGTAAGTCCTGACTGGAGAACAATATAAAAGTTCCACTCTGCAAAATATGTTCTCTCTGCAAAATAAATTCTCTCTGAACATTCCTTTTTTTGGCCATAACCTTTTCTCTATTCATACTTACAAGAAAAATAAACTACTTTATTCCTGCATTTTTCCCAACAAATTGATGAAGACATTGCTTTGTTTCAGAATTTTTGCTTTCACACTCTCTAGAGAAATGGGAAATTATGCCATATTCAAACTGAGATATTAAGTAATTTTCAATATCAGAAAAAACAGACAAGCCCTGGAGTCCAGGAAAAAAAAAAAAGAAAAAGAAGCAGGAACAACTGCAGCAGTAGTGTATATGAGATTTTCTACTGATCAACAAAAGGAGAGAATAGGTAAAATTCTTTCGGGATTAAAACACTGTAACAAAGTGTGTTAATGGTATGAACACAGGCTAAACATATTTCCTCTTTTTGCATTTTTTGTACATAACATGAACTGAAGAAAAGGAACTAAAAAAGTCTTTGTTGCCTTATTGCTGAAAATACAGTTATTTTCTGTTTGCATACAGTGTAACATCCATGGCGTAATTGGCAGCACTGACATATGTCTGCACGCTGTGTGTCCATAATGACCCAAGCAGTGCTTTTGCCTGTGCTACTCCACCTCTGCCAGCTGCCTGATGGACTCCTGCTGGCAGGAGTCCCTTTCCAACTGCTTGGCACTAACCCTCATGGTTCAGTGGAAATCAAGCCTGGGATGGTATATCCCTTAAATTCACACTGGCTGGTAGATACCTTCAGGGAGAGCACTCAGCTTTCAAAGGCTATTTCTGCCTTTGGTCCTTGAAGGTGAATCATCCAAGCTGCTGTCCTTTAGTGCTGAACTCGGAATAGCCAATTTATTCTCCATTTCTCATCTTCTGTCATTTTTAATTTATCAGTTAGATAGCACATATTGTGAGTGCTCAAGTGGAAGTTTGGGAGTTAAGCCTGAGGATTTCCAAGGCCAAGAGAAAACATAATGCTGTTCTGCTAAATCACCCAGGGAAGCCAACTGAAACTGCAGAACTCATTACCTGACCCAACGTAAATTTTTTTGTTGCTTCCTTGAGCTAATTAACTAACTGTCTTTAGAGATCATCTGAATAAAACATCAACCACAGCAGTGAGACCAAAAAGAAACTACCCCATGCAAACACAGTTTGGGGGTGTTCTCCCTTTTAATACACCTTTAGCCCAACCTTCTACAAATTACAGCTTTTATACAAGTGCATACTGAACCATCTACTCATTTTTTTGCTAAGTAAAAATAATAATAAAAAAATATCTATCAGGCTTGTGTGCCTCTGTGTGTGTAAATATAAATAAACTAAAACATTCAGCTGGTAATTGGAGATGGGGATTATATTTTAAAGATTGTTGGCAGGCAGAGCCCAAGCACACCAGGAAGGTGAAAATCTATTCCTCTGTGTTAATAGCTGCTGGTTTCATCAACACTGTCCAGCTGGTTAACCAAAGAGTCAGGTAGCTAGCAGGACAGCTGCCAGCTTTCATTAGTTGCTTGAGAAATAACATAAAGCAAGAAGCATTTGCTGGAGAGAGGTGGTTTAGAAAAAAACAGGAGAAAGAATAAGTGGATGCATCACTTCTTTATGTGCCCTTTCTGGTGCTCATAATACGTCATTTCCCTTTGTTCAGTTTCACTCCACCAAGTATCATGCGGTGCCTAAGTAAGTTGTTCTTTTCTTAACAGTGATATTGTAGGGCAAATTTTCTTAGAAAATGATTGATATTGTGTCAGAAAAAGTCATAGAATCATAAAATGGTTTGCGTTGGATGGGACCTTAAAGATAGCCATATATTATTTACATTTCAAGTGCCTTAGATGAGAAAAAAAAATACAATAATAGGAGTAAGTAAAAAAGCATGGTGATGCCATGATGATTTTTTGCCTTTTTCATAGATCCCTTTTATATAATCTTTTATATAGCTTTTAAGTATTGTTAGTGCTTTTAGCCCACATATTTTTAACTCCTTAGGTTTGATAACTAGCACAGACCCAATATTCCATTAAGCCAGGAGACCAAACATCCTGGAAGCCTTGTAGGAGAGGGTCAGAAAGCCCCAGACACCAAGGTCCTCTCCAGAACACATTCTGTAAACTAAGATAGGCCCATCCAGGGGGAAGGTTCCTCGGGTTGAGGGGTTCACTTGAGCATCTCATTGGGGAAACTTTGATAGATGTGCTAATTCACAAGGCCTGCAACTGTATATGCGATGTATGGTGTGCGTGCATTTCGGTGTGTGCTGCTCAGCGCATTCCACCCGGACAGAGAGTGCACCTTTAAAGATCCTTAAATAAATACCAAATAAATCCCTTCTCCCTTTTAACCATGTTTGGCTCTGATTTTAAGACCAGGGAAAGGCAACAATGGGGTAGACTGCATAAAAAGCCAGAGTTCCATTTTCCTCAAGTTTTAGCCAATTGACTTCCATAAACTTCAAGAAGGATATTTCCTGACTTATTAGTCAAGTCCTACTTATTCACTGTTGTTTTTTTACTGTTGTTTAGTTTTTTATTTTGTTTGGTTGGGTTTTTTGGTAGTTTCGTTTTGTTTTTAAGATGCTGTCATGATTAAAGTCTTCATAAAACCCAGGAGAAGTTCTAGCAATAAATTCTGAGAGGTCTTCAATGGTTCAGTCAGCATGATAAGCCTTTTGCTTATGGCGAAACAAATGACTCACAGCCTATCCCATAAATAAGGATCACCCTTGACCTAAGCTAGCTCTTTCACTCCATCTGAAGGGTATTTATGTGTATTTGAATGACACACACACTATGGAAATCATAACTTGGTATGGGATAAACATTAAATACAGATATTTGTCTGCACAGACATGAGAAATAATTTTATACAGGATGCAAGGACAAATGCAGGTGATGGGTTTTTTTTCTTCTATTTGTAAGATAAATAGCCATGGCAAATAGCAATATAAATGATCCATACAACCAGGGGTTTTTCAGAGTCTGCTTGGTGAGGCAGAAAAGGTTTCCGTTTCGGCTGGTTGATGTGCACTTTGATTGTTGACCCTTGAACTCCAGGGAAATAAGAAAAGGAGAATGAAAGCAGAATTCAAGTGGCCTTCCCTCTGCTGAAGTGGCAGAGCCCATGAGTCTAGCCATTGACATTAATGAAAAGCTGAGCCATTAGACAAGTGTGATCAATCACAGAAAATAGAACAGTCACATCTAAATTCAATTTCAAGGGCTGATCTTTTATATTCCCCCAAAGTCTCTAATTGCCAACACACTTATTCCTTCATTTGCAGTAAATGTTCTCTTGTGAAAATCCTTGTACTCATCAGCTAGCCCCTTGATGTGATCTCAGTCTAGCAAAATAGTGCTGAATTGAGATTTTCATAAATCTTAGCCATTCAGGCAAATATCATGACTTCTGTTTAATTAAACAGCTCTTGTTTAATACCTTTTACCTATCCCAGTTACAAATGCTTTCAATTTTGTTTACAAATGCTACTTAAGTTTTGGACACGACAGGGAACAGAAGGAATGCCTGCCTAATGTCCTGTGACAGATGGAGGTGGCTGGAGACAGCCCAACCTGAGAAATGGGTAAAGGTGGAGCCTTGTTTCTTAAAAGTAGCTGCCCTTGAGCACAAGAAGGAAGTAAGCTATGCCATGGTAAGTTAAGAGAGGACAAGGGAGATAACATACTCCATTCCCTTGAACACCAGACTGAACTGGAGGTGAAGGGAAGGAAAAACCCCATTGTCACCAAATCACACAGTGCCTTTATCTGATCCTGGGCCAGAACAATTATCTGCTCTTGAAGAAGTTACTGTATGTGTATCAATACAAAGGTGATTTTTAAAACACCTTGACACTAGCAGAACTTTAGGTGAGAGATGTAAGACTGGCAGAACAGAGGCAACCTAAAAGTGGGATGACCATCAAGAAAGCTGGGTTGGCTCTACTGGAACATAAAATCCATATTTGTCATTGTGGAGGAAGGTGGGGAAATTGTCACAGCCTGAAAAGCAATGTAAATGGTATTAGAACATTTTTCGTAAGTGTCTGTTCAAATGCAAAACTAATTTTCAGTTTGCCATGTTTGTAGTGCCTTTTCTTTGCTTTCTGTTGAGTTCTGAGCTCTCAAACATTTTAGCATGAAAACACATAAGTGAACTGTAAGCTTCATTCCTCATCTATTTGAAATACCTATTTTATTTTAAGAGTTATTGTTCATTCCCTGTTGGATATTGCCAAAATAATCTAATGATTGTGGGGGGGATGGAGGTAGGGGGAATTAGTGACTTGTGACTTTGATAGCTAAAAACAAACAAAAAAAATTATATTGATATATGATAACTAAAACTGTTCCAAAATGACATTAAAGCTCTCTGTACATAAAGAAAAACATGCATAAGAAAAATATGGATTTGAAGGGTAGCGATGAGAATATTGTAACTGATTAGTGAGTAATTAAGAAGCTAATTGAAAAACAAAACTGTTAAATAAAGAATTAACTTAAATGCTTTCAAATTATTACAGGAGAAAACAAGTGTCATTTCAATTTAGTAAAGGAGAAAAGAGAGAATATATTAGTAAGATCTGTTTTCTGACACACCACCTTTGGCTAGCAGCATCAAATAAATGTTAAAGTTATACACGGCCAAAATTTCAAATACTGGCATCTCAGCTGTCTCTGCATTATTTTTTCTTATTGACTTGCTATGTTTGTCTTCAAAGATGCCATTCTATGTGAGTAGAATGGCCAATCCCAAATGACTGGAATTGGAAATAATAACAAACTACTTGTAATTCTTATAAATCTTTACAAATCCTGAACCACATTGGACTAACTTGTTTAATCACTCAAATTCAGAAGTGTATGCAATGCTGCTCTGGAGCTTGTACACACTGTCACAAATCAGGATGCAAATAACAAAGCTTGCAGTAAAGCAGTTCATTGTCAAAGTTTAGAAGCATGAGAAAAATAAGAAATAAGGAGCTGATATAAGAAGTGTGATCTGAATATTAGTTTTGCTGTCCTGAGCTATGCATTCTGTATGCATCTGCGGTTTCACAAAGCTCAATTGTTAGCTCAGCTCAACCCTTTAGATAAATGCTAGTGGAACAGTATAAACCAGATGAACTTTATTATCAGGAGCATAAAGGGGCTCAGAACAAGATTAGCTTCTGTTGCTGCTCTTAAGTAAAACAGCCTCAACAGCCCCGTCCCTTCTGCAAACCCAAACCCCAAAACACACACACACACACACACACACATATGTATCAGTCTGTGAGAAGAATATATTCTGAAAAGAAAAAAAAGAGGATATATTATCTGAAAGCTGAAAGAACCGTTAAAAACTGATATTTCTGGAATCAGAAGTCACTGCTAGGGGAAACATTAGAAAGAAATGACTGGAGAAAGGATAATTTAAAGCTTTTAAAGGCTAACAAGTCCCAGGGTTCTATATCATGTTATCATTACCGTGTGTATTGTATTGTGCAATTTTCATATTTGATCTTTATTATAATCGTGAAGAAATTGTTCTTAGTTTTCACCTCTGTCATGCCACATCATCATAAATGTGTAACAGGAAAATTTTGTGTAAGGAGATCTGATCTCAAAGACTCTTTTAACACTGTCAAAAGAAAGATGGAAGGCATAAACTAGCTTGCATCTCTGCTTTTCTGTGGATTTGAAGAAAAGCAGAAACAGAAGTCTTTCCTGCCCTCCCTAGTCTTTGTCAAAGAGCCAAGCCAAGTGACAACTCCAGAAAGTCAATCTAATTCAAAAAGGCTAGACTTTGACATTCATGATTAACAAAGCATCCATTTGGAGGAGACTTGACAGTTAAATGACTGGAATGATCCTTTCAGAGAAACAAACAGTTCATTTACAAATGATACTTCATTAGTTTGAAGATTAATCTAATTGCAGATGGCAAATTGCAACTAAAGCTGCGTAATTTTAGTGGAAGTACCAGTAAAACTTAATTTTCACTAAAAGTACAAGTTTAGAGATGAATGGCTCCCTCCACACCTCAAACTGCAAGAAAGTAATAAATTATTATAGCCTATACTCTTAAGGCAAGTTTAATGGGACTGGGAAGCAGAGCAAAGATGTTTCAGGAACACATGTACTTATCTGTATTGTTTAAATTTTTAAATATACTCATCATGTTTGTAGGCCTATTAGGGATGCAGAGATGCTTCTTCATAGGGGTGGGCAGGGATTTTTTTTCTAACCCGAAAGTTTATAGTCAAAACCAAATGCACTTCTCAAATGAGAAGATATTGAAGGGAACATGGAATTTCAAATAAAAATTTTAAGAAGTGATTGTTCAAGTAAAGGACTCATTTAGCAGCCAAGAAGTCCAACAGATATCGAGAAAGTTATTAATATGGTTCAAGAGTCTTGCCTCATAAATTCCTTTCTAGCAGTTACTTAATTATTAATACAGAAGTTGACAACTTCAATAAGGGACTAAAGGCTTTCTTAGAAAACAATGGTACTTAGCTGGTTTGTGAAAGTATCATAAGGAGGATTTGAAAAGGGGCCTTTTTGTCAAAGAATAAGTGGAATCATAAAGACAGGCTCTCCTAGATTAGTGCCTTTACATTTTTTTTAATAAGAAGCTTGGAAGACTGGATTCACCCCAATTTCAAGAAGGAAATTCCTCCTACGTCTTGCTGTGATATTCTTCTATATGGAAATGATAATCAAAAACTTTTTCCTGTATCTGTGTAACTGTCTTTTAGCTCCAGAATTACAATGGCTTTATCTTCTCTTACAGCTTTGCATAGCCAATGATCCTTTCTATATTTCCTGCACAAGACCGATGACATCTAAGTTATCATATTGACCCTGATGAGTCAATTCAATTTAGGAAAAGAAAAAACATACAGAAACTGGAGTCTGAGGGTTTTGATGACAGATGACACCCATAACATGATAAATTATTAATAATCCATCTGCATCTCTGAAGACATAATAATATAAAATAGTAGTGATATATCAACAACATAAGAATTATTTTCCTTTCTTTTTCTATTTTCTTCAGGTATTTTTTCAATTTTTGGATAGATATTTTGTCAATTTTTGGATAGATATTTTAAATCCAATTATTTGAAACTTATCTTCTGATGAGTTAAAAAATCTTCCATGTCAAGCAGGTAAAACCAAAGGAATAGGCAAAGCACAGTAAACGCAGAGAGGTTAACTGTAATCATTGTGTGACATGTTCATTCATGCTGACATTTCTGTTGGTCAAATGGCAACTTTGGAGTTCCTGAAGTGAACTAACAGCACTGTGCATGCTTTATGCACACATCTCATTTGTTTTTAACAACATTGCCACAAAAAAAGAGGAAAGTGAAAACCAGATTCTTAGCATTTAGGCAAAACTAAATAAAACCCAAAAATAAACAAAAAAACTCCCCAAAAAACCGATCAACCAAACCAACCCAAAACAAACCAAAAAACCAAAACCTAAAAGAAACCCACAGCAAGCTTCACCAGAGAGAACTGATTCATTATGTCAGGTCCTCAGGGGTTTCTAAAACAGATTTGGCAGGGCAGTGACTTTCTGACATGACTCAGGTTGTTGAGCCAGTGATCAAGTGATTTGGGTTGTGAGAATTTTCTGCAGGTCAGTTCTAGGAAATTAGACAATTTCTGTTCAGCAGGAAAAAACAAGACAATGACAGGGTCAGAGAATGAAGCAGACCTAAAGAAATACGGAAAACTAGAGATCAAGTAATGGCTTTTGTAGCCATGTTTCCAGCCAGAGCTCTAATTTATGGTTTGAATACACTTCCCTTACATAGGATCCACAATGCCTTTTCAATGAGATCCATTCATTCAAAAATGAAAGCAAAGACACTATATTTTAAGGGGATACATTTTAACAATATCCTTATACATCTTTAGTGTATGCTAATGAGATTACAGAGATAGTAAAAATATGAACCCAAACTAAATTTTAAAAAGAGGAAATTGTACAAAGTTATGACAACAGGGGAGGAAGACATCGGTGCAGATGTAGTACAAATTACAATAACAGTAACACACAGGAAGTTTAGTTTGGAGACCCTAGTACTTTCCACTTAAGAGCTTTGAATACTGGTCAGCCTAAATGCACAATATATCATAAAAACTGTAGAACTTTATCCTTTCCAGGTCAATTAAAAGAGTGTATGTTAACTGACTTGTCTAAAACTTCACCATGCATCTGGAGAAGAACCTCTTTGAAATTCTAGAAGCATTGAAATAAACCAACTTCAAAGACAACTGAATTCTATCTACCTATTAAGTCATGTCAGGATCTTAAATACATCTATAGTACTATTCGACTGCTACATTACAGATAATATACCTATATTCCTTCTTGTTTGCTCTCACGCTATTCATCTTGTATAATAAGTGTTTGTTGAGCATGTGGGCTTGACTGGGAATGGCATATATGGAGTGCAGCATAATTCTGTCCTGTAGATTTCACCCCATTTGATTTACTTATTTAAACAATATCTCTAATCTTTTCAAATCCCCATGAATAGATGGTGCAAATCTCAAAAATAGAGCCGATTCTACGATTACTACACTTTGTACTGTTAAACCACGCAAAAGTATCCATGTAATACCCTTGAAAGTGGAAAAATTTCAAATGTAAAAGTGCGGACACATTTACTTTGGTGCACCCACTTCATCTACTGTTGCAAAAGATTATCTGTCAGCAGCTGATGTGGACACATACCCTTTACTAAGTAATGTTTTTCTACTTTACATGGGAGGGAATGTTAATTTCTTAATAGTAGGAAGTGGTCACAGTCATGTTACTCCTAGAACTATTGCCATGCCCAAGGTGATATATCACTGTTTTCATATTGCAATAGACTTGAGGATTGCACTTGCTTAGAAGTATCATATTTCATAGTTGAAATACAGTAGAATTGATGTTTTCCCTGCAAAATAGTTCTTAATACTTTGCAGAGGCTTGACTTTTGGGGGTTTTGTGAATGTTACTGAAAACATTGTGATGAAAGAGGTATCCCACGATACTGGAAGAATCATTCACAAGAGCCAAAAATTGAGTCTAAATGGAGGTTAAAGAATTTAAAGCACAAAGCTTGCAACCCCTACACTTACTAAGGCTTTTCTACACTACAATAAATATGAAAGTTTTTCTGCATTTGCACAGGACTTCTCTGTCTAATGCATTTAGTTTTTAACTAAAATGAAAGTCCATGGAAAGCAGGGGAAATACGCTGCTGGGAATAATATCTTAGTATTATTTCTATTAGTAGTATTTCTGTGCTTTGTTTAGCTGAAGGCACGTCTTCAAATTGTATGTGATTTACAGTGGCTGATCTTTGGGTAATAATGAATAAGCCAGACAAAATAGGGATGAAATACCATGGAGGAGATCAAAGCAGTTACATATTACATCAAGCCAGCAGGGACCTCAGGAGGTTCTAGTCCTAACTTCTGCTCAGAACAGGCTCAGTCATGGGATCTGACTGGGTTGCTCAGGGCTTTATTGCAAGGAGTTTGGAAATCCTCCGAGGAGAAAGGCAACACCACCTCCCTGTGCCCTGCACTGATCCCTGGTTGTCCTTGTGGGGAAAAACTTGTCTTAAACCTTTAAACGTCTCCTGTTTTGGCTAATGTCTCTCATTCTCCCACCAGAAATCACTGTGAAGAGTCCATTGCCACCCCTGTGATCCACTTCACTTTGTACTGGGGTGCTGTGAAGCCATATCTGCTCCCACTGAACCAGTCTCACAACTTCCCTTTGCAGGGTGGATGTTCCAACCCTGCTGTCCCAGTGAGAACTTCCAATGTGATGATGTTTCTCCTGCTCTCTAGCCCAACCTGGACAACGTTTCACCAGCCAAGCCATGCTGAAAGTTCCCCATCACATCCTTCTCTCTCACATGCCCACAGATGTGCACCAAGAGAATGTGGTCTGTGAATATTCTTGCAGCTGTAGTGAGGCTGTGTTGTCCATTTAGTCTTTGGCACTCCTGCTATCTCTTGGAGGGATAACATGTTTAAATAACACAACCGAAATATTTTGAAAAAACAGGTAAGTTTCTTCATTAGAACTGATAAAGCAGCAGCAAGTTTTAAGTTAAGAACAGGTGAAAAGCAATGGGTCTAAGTTGAACCTAATTAAGTACATTAGCTGAACAAATAGAGGGAAAGAGGTAATTAGCACCACTCCACTAGCAACGTGCTTGACACTGGATAATTAGCCTTTTGGAAAAGTACCACAGAGCACTGCAATGCTACAACTATGCAGGTTTTCAGACTAACTTAGAAAGAAAGATCTGCATAATGGATTAATCAGTGTAATGATTTTCCAGAGAACATGAGAGGAATGTGGTAAGTGACTTTGCTGGAAGTGGAAAGATGTGTTTGTTCTTAAAAGATGCTTTTAACCCTGTACAACAGGAACAAAACCCCCAAATACTGCTTCAATATGTACTTGTAATCTAACTGTATAATCTGTTTTATAACAGTGGTATGAAGAACTTTCCTGTTTTGAGGGGAATGTGGAACAGGACTGTGCTTCAGCCACATTTTTAGTATTTATGTGACTTTTATAAAATCAGTATTAGCAGTATTGTCAAATTCTTCTCAGACCAACTTTCAGGAGAAAAAGATCCTCAAATAAAATTTGAAGACAGGCCAAGAAACAGACGGGAGAAATGCCAATCTGTAAATACTCTGTTTCTATTTCTCAGTTATTTGGAGCATTGTCTGGGATTAGGGCCTATTTATTAGGGTAAGGCTTGAAGCAGAATATATATTGCTTTACTGTTATGAAGAAATGCTGCATTGCTTATAGTTTATTTTGCCCTTGAGTGCCATAATTACTTTTTACCTGTATTAAATCCTTGTGTTTTTGTAATAAAATTCATGCTCTTGCACCTTAATGAGCCCTCAAATGTAATTTGTAATCAAACATTATGAATCTGCAATTGCTACATTCCCTGTTCACACATACCAGTTTCCAATATCCAATGCAACTTTATTTCTGGTGGATCTGTCACTCCAGCCTACTGGAGATTTCCTAGAATTGAAGTTCTTTTAATTGTCAGTCTCATCTTCCTTAGAACCTGATTCAAGTGTGGATATTTGTTTCCAAAGTTCCTTACATTAAAACACAAAGGGCCAAAACCTCTAGCTAGGTAATGTTGAATGTTGCCTAGTAGATAAAGAAGCAAAGGAAAGAAATAGTGATTGCATGATGGTTCCAAATGTCCTCTGCAATAATTGCTAGCACTACTATGTTTTGGTTTAACCCATATAGGTTTCCTCTCTTTGGGACTGACATCAAGGGAGAGCTTCTCATTGATTTCAAAAATACCACGTGTAGTATCAACTCTGAAGGGCATGTTTGTAACTACAGTTCCTTTTTTTTATACTGCAAAAAACAGCCTAAAAATTGGAACTTAAAGTGGCACAGCTGATGAATTAGACAGACAGTGTCAGGAAGTTTGAGCAGCTAAGAATAACCTAGTATATCTTTACTGTATCTAGTCACCCAATCTTATACTACATATTTTGTCTATTTCAACAAAACTTGGTTTAAATTCGCTTCATAAAAATGCTTCAGCTCTTTAAAGCTTTTCTGATGTTGATGGATATCCCTATAGGTTTTCTGTATAGCAGACATTCCCTTGAACATGTTTTATCTCAAGTTATGTTACTGTATGCCATATTTTTATATTTCATCTACCTACACTGACAGAAATCAAAATCTCCCCAAACCTATGGTGATTGTATTTCTGAATTAGCGAATTACTGTAGCTAGAAATATTTTATGTCACTTCATTATAAATAAGGAAAATCCAGTTAGCTAAGCTATATCACTGTGAATAAATTAGGAATAGTAGAGATGATTGATCAGTCTCATCTTTTATGTATGTGAAAAGGATACAGGACTGTGCAATAAATCAACTTATTTTACACTTTAGTGAATAACTATCTTCTTGTCTCTTTTTCTTTCTGTGTACATAGCATTATATAGTTAATATATATCAAATCACTATTTTCAAATAGAATCTGTTAATCTAAATGCTTTAAACAGCCACAGGGGCATATTTATTCCAAAGAGTGAATCCAAAATGACACAGCTAATAAGCATGTCCTTGAAGGACTTAGGCTGCATTTATGCATATATAATTTGGTTGCAATGGATCCATTACGGAAAGGCAGAGATGTCTATATTACCTGAAGCCTATTTGAAGAGAACATCTGTTTTGCTACATGGAGAGCACTTTTGAAATGAGAATGAGCAAGAGACCTCATCTTTGCACAGAAAAGAAGAGGAGAAAGAAAAGAAAAGAAGGAAGAAGGACTTAAGAAAGAACAGTTAAGTACCAACATCTGCTAACACGACCTGGTGCAAGAAAATACCCATACAGAAAACTGCATGTTTTCTGGGCTGCCTGGACCAATCCATATATTTATAAGTATGAATATTCACCATGCTGTTAGAATTTATAGAAATAAAAATGAAGAGATTTTTCCCTATGCTGTGCTCATCTCCAGTACTTTCTAATATTTCTCAGGTGATCCATACCTGCTCGCTTGTACAATTATTACAGCATTTTAAGAAAGGCATTCAGAGAGAGGCAAAGACAAAGCTTTCAGGCAGACATTCGACATCTGTGTGTAGCGTGGCTGCAATGGATCCAAAAAAGATTGGCACTTACTTTGGAGTGAGAAGCATTGGCATGCAGTATAGCTATGACTGACTTCACTTATCTTCCCTCCTAAGTCAAAGCACCGTACAGTTATAAGGTACCCATACAAGTCAAGTATATTCTCCATATGTAATGGCTGGACACACAACAGTATATTTTGTAAAATCACATTCTGCACAATAAATCGTTAACAAGGTATAACCAAAGAAATATAAATAAATAGCCATATGTACAAGTAAAGGATGAATGACCAACAAACTGATGTCTGGACCAACACAAAGCCACGCTTACTTGAGCTAGTGGTTTGTCAAAATTATGCAGGGATTCTGCTTTGCAGCATGGCTTAGCAAGGTCTGCAGATACCCAAATGTGTGTGCAGCGAGTTCTGATCATCAGAAAAGTCCAAGTTGTGGAGACCTTCTCTTTTATTCTTCATGTAAAGTTCAATACTCCTGCATTTTAAGCTTGATTTTCTTATATTTATCCTTCTAACAATAGAAATGAAAAGACTTCTTACCCACTCTCCACCACTGAAACAAAAGGTTCCAGTATAATGCAGAGCACAGATTATGGAGAAATTGGTTATACTCTTATATTGCATTTTGTGTTATTTTACCATATTTTTACCACATTTCAAAAAGTAAAAATTCTGTATTTTTTACTTCTGAACTGTTCTTAATGAAGTTCCATGTCTGATTTACATTATCTATTGTAAAATATTAATGTTTTCCTGTGGAAAAGCAAGAAAGAGTTAAAGTTTCTCAGTTCTGCCTTACAGTTTCCTTCATATTCAGACATCAAATCACCAGGGGAGGGTTAACCTTGTGAAAATCTCAGGTTATACTGTGTCCATTACAATTCATTTTGTGAAGCTAAGGAAGGTGTTAGATATCCCACTGCTTTCCTTCTCTGCACTATTGAGACAGTGGATGAGTCTTTCATGTTTTCATGGCTATTATTGTTAACATAATGATATTTGCATATATGCCAGAGCTCGGATTTTTAATTAAAAATAGGTCCTGAGCAGTAGGACAAGCACTCTATGAATGTGAAAAATTATTTCTTGATTATAAGGTTTTAATCATGTGTCTACCTGAAGCATGACAGGAAATGCATAAATACTTTCTATCTCTTCCTCATTAAAATTAAAAACACTACACAAATTAAGCATAAGTCATATGTACAAGAGTGCAAGGGATGAAAATTTCAGAGGCACTCCATGTTGGTCATGAGCAGCTGAGTACCTGCTGTTATAGTCTCAAGCTTTCCCACAATAGCATCTCCCATCCATTAGGCACTTAGACTAAGAGGTAAAAGTAGAATATAGACAGGGACCAAAGGCAGTGATGTTTATTTTTCAGGCAGAATAAAATAAATAAATGAACTGTTTGATCAATATACTAGAAATAAGATAAAAATCTCCAAACCTCCAAATTGAAGAACTTAAATTTAGTTTCTGAATTCCACACAAAATGAAGACAAATCAATACATGGCTTTTCCTGTTCCACTTAATGATTCATCACTCCCTTAATGTAAATATGCTGTCCTAAAAATACATTATATATAAGTAAGATAAAGTGGAAAGTGAAATTTGTACTTAACAGCTACAGACCATGGTAGTGTTTATGGCAAATAAAATGAAAGAGTCGTTGGGGAACCCAAGTAAATGTGTACTTCTTATTAACTTCTGGTAACTTCTCATCCCCTTCCAACAATATGAATGTATATCATGCAACAGTATTTTGATGATGGCAAGTCCACCGCATTACTCACAGCTAAATACAATTAGAGAATAAAACCAGAAATAATTCTGAACATTACCTAGCTGAATTTTAAATAAAAAAGACATTACATACAGAAATAAAGTGGTAGTGAATGGAGATAGACTGTAGTTTTGATTTACACCAACTTCTTAGTGGTTTGCTTCCCATTTTGTTCCAACCCCCAGATCTTTATTTCTTAAAATTCAGATGTGGAAAACAATAAAGCAAAGTTTTTCTTTCTCTTAACTTCAGCTTGGGAACAAAATTGAGACTTCTAATTTCAACTTTCAGCCATCATATTGTTTTCCTGTTTTCTAGGACATGTCCTCCTACTTGAAAATATTTAATTCCTTTGCTTTCCCTTGGAAGAACTGAGAGACAACTTCCCCATTTTGTTAAGGTAGAGGAAAAGTCCCCCTCAGCTAGCTGACTGAACTGACTGAAATTGGATTCCTCTTTTAACTTGCTAATTTTTTAACTGTACACCTTCCTTTAATGTGATGACAATATTGATCAGTGAATTAATCAATTATTGAATGAATAGTGAATTTCAAACCGACAGGACTTTAATTTCTTTCATGTTATAGTCAAGATATATACCTCCTCCTGTTAGATGCACTACTGCGAGGATGGAAAGCCAAGGAAAATCATCAATAAATGAAAAACTTTTGTTTCATGGATTGAAAGGCACAGCGGACTTCTGTTAAAAACACTGTGAAAGGCACAACTGTACATAGAGAAAATGTTTCCATTAGACACCTGGGGCTAGCTGCCTCAGGCCTTTGCTAAGCAGTCAAACATCATCCCTCATTTGGGAAACTCTCCATGTATACTCAGCTGTGATTCTGATCAGTGTGCAGTCACCCTCTTGAACAGCTGTTTTTGCCTGTTTTCTGTTCCATATTCTTCTGAAGTTCACTCACTTTGTGATTGGCATCTCACGCCTCTAACATCACTTCTACATCAATAAGCTCTTAGCACCAGACTAGCCAATGCCATGGTCTCACCCCTCTGCAAAAAAGAAGCATTCCCCCTGCTGCTTTTACGTTCCTTTTCTCTCTCCAAACTGCGCCACTGATTCTCAAAAGAGTCTTAAATCTAATGACTTCAAAATGCTAAGAGAGGAGAAAAGAAAGTCTCCACAGAGCAAAGCTCTTCTGAAGTCCTGGTGGATAAAGTACTTGATCTTTGTTTCAAACCTGGCATACATAACCACACAGAAGTTATTTTATTATTAGGGCTGGAATAGTAAAAAAAATGAAGAAAATTAAACCCCAGAACTGGTTAATGTTATGTTAGCAGCATTACCGAAAACGAGTGAACCCACAGGAGGCCTAACAAACAAGTTGAGTTGCAAAAAGCAAGCAAGCAGAGCTCTACTTAGAATTACAGGAAAATGATAAAAGCTTTTCAGAAGCACTTTAATATAGCATACATTACATGCAGGACCAGATTTTTACCATTTGAATTCTAAATAATACATGAGTCATTGGTTTACCAAACTGTTTTCAGTGAATTCAGTTTTCAAAATGAACAAAGGTAGATTAAGACCCAATGTTAGAGAAGAATTGTACATACTCAGCTGCACAAGTATTTCAGGGATGTACAGGACTGAAAGATAAAAATGCAAGTTTCTGACCAGCAGCTAACAATTTTGTTTAGAAATAGTGATTTGAGTAAATATGCTTCTTAAATGGATTCAATTCTTAATGTCAGGAGTGGCAAAGATTTCACCTGCATCCCTTTCACATGCAGAAGACGACACAGGCTACACAGTCTGTACAATCGGGGGTTAAGGCTGCAATACTTGCCTTCTCAAGGCTGCTGTGCCAGTGTAGTAAGTTCCTCAGCCATCAGAGACAGCTATGCAGGTGACAGATCATGCATCACAGCTGTGCCCTTCAGCTTTGTATATGGCCTTATTCAGCCCACATTTTCAGTGTATTTGACCATGGCTTTTTTGGTCTGGTTTGGTTTGGGTTTTTTGTGGGTTTTGTTTTTCTTAAGAGTGAATGTAAGATGTAAATGCACCAAACCCCTTGCACTTACATACCTGTCGAGAAAGAAGAAACCTCAAATCTTTTTTTTTTTCAGTGAATATTAGGGCAAATATTACCATATTACTTCTTCAATGTCTAAAGTGCTTTTCATTTTCAGAAAAAGGAGAGTAAATACTAATTACATGGGATAGATTTCTTTCTTCAGATGTTTTATAAGACCAATAGAAGAGCAAATGTGACAGTAGAGTCATTCTGCTGTTTTAAAAAAAAAACTACTGTAAGAGAGATTATTTTGTAAGAAAATTCACTCTGAATTTGTGAAATAAAACACATAACAGGAAGGTTTGTCTCCCATTCTTTTTCAAACAACAGGCAGAATATAATTTTTCATTAAACCTTAGTGATCAAGAGAGCTGTAAGAACAGTTTCTTTGCAAAATCTTATACAATATTTTTAAAATAGCAGTAAGTCTTCAAAAAGTCTTCATGATGTGGACCACATCTTCATATAGTGAGTATGTGAAAATTTACTGGCTCTGGAAATTGAGAAGGAATTTTAGATATGTGTGCAATGTATTTTACCCCATCTTTTCTTGCAGCTGAACTATTTTTAGCAGCATTTCTATTACATACACTTCTCACAAACATTGTCAGCACTGGTTAAGCTTTTCATTGTAAAAAAAGCTCAGCAGTGCTAACTGAACTAAGACTTTTCTTCTCTGATAAATGAACTCACTGCTGGCTATCCTATGTATATCCTATTATTCTCTGCTAGGAAGTGATAGATCAGCAGAAGTAGTTATTTTCTACATGACATTTCTTAGAGTGATGAAAAAGAAATCTTCAGTATATCTTAATTACTTTTGGATTTTTATTTTATATACTGATAAGAGAAATTAATTCTGACATTTGGAGAACTTCACAGGAAGTTATCTCAGTATAGCCACCATTAAAAGCACTAACCTGAATAGTCCTTACTTAGCAGAAAATGACACAGATTTTTGAGACTAGAATTTTGACAAACAAGCAAAACCAGTACACTGACAAATAGGTTTAGAAGTGAATTTAACGAGGAGTTTTTAATTAAGTGGATTCTAACGTTTACAGAACAAGGATGATATTGCTGAGGTCCATTTTTTAAATCAGTGGGGACTCAAACTAAAAAATATTAATGTTATATATTTTTTCAAAGGAAGTTTATCACACATTTAATGAAAGCACAATTTCAACATAGATTTCATCTCCTTTTTTTTTGTCTTTGAATGATCCCTCAAAGCCTGGAGAAACCACACAGTTCCTGGAATGAAATGGCCTTCTGCATGGAGCTCTTTCTACGGTATACTGTCTGACTGGATCTCTGCTATACCTTAAAAAAATGAGCAAGACTTAAGCTTTGACTTTAGCATATAATTTTGGGTTATGTTCCAATAGATTCAAAGTATTTTCTTATTTTATAATGTCCTTGTGCTAGAATTTGTAATTTGCTGGTTTAGTTATTACCGCATTTTATTAAAATATTAAATCTGTAAATAAGTATTTTGATGATACACTATTATTTCATATAAATTTGACACAGTGTGATTGGAAAAAAGCTATGTAGTTCTAAGTGGACTTCTTTTTTTCCACTGTCTGAATAACAGTGCTATGAAAGCCAAAAGGTAAGCAGTGAGGAGCTGGGTGCTCAATCTCAAAGATGGGAGCAGCATGGAGGTGGGGTTTGGAAGCTTACTTGTTTAATTTAGTTATTGAGTTAAGTTAGTAAAACAGTGTCGTTTATGACTGGTGGGAGGTCATTCACCTTGCCACTTACTCAGCTTGGGAAATGTTTTTAATCTTTCTAAATGATTAGTTAAATACTTTGGTGATGCCTGTTTTGCAGCCAGTGGTCAACCACTGATGCAGGATTAAGAGAAAGCTGAGGCAAGCAAATGAAGAGGATAAATCAACAAGAATCATCAAGAAGTCTGGAAAAGAGGATTTATCAAGAATGACTGAAAGAGCAATAAAAAGGAGAAAAGCAATTAAGGTTCCTTGCTGGAAAACAGCAACATCTTGCTTCTTACCCAGAGCTTAGCTTTACATGTATTTCATCTCTCTACATCTACCCTATCTGGCTCTACAGGAACATAGCAAATTTTTTTCATTAAGGGATACATATTCTGGAGCAATGTCTTAACATTTGAAGCATCTTATTTAATCTGCAGCAGTTAGCAAATGAACCATTTAAATTTAAGTTATTTAGTATCAAAGAAAACTGTCATGTTATGTAGCTGTTTTGGGTGTGAGTTACTGTCATCCTGTGGACTTTTCAGCCTGCCTTTGTAGTTTTTCTAAGTATTCTGTAGAGAAAAAATAATTATGTCTCTTACAAGTACTGAACAATGATTTTGTCTAGAGCAGCATGCTGCAAACAGACAATTTTGCTTCAAGTCCTTCATCTGACTTCTCAAATAAACAAAGTCTGCAAAATATGGGTGTCGTGGTTTGCCACTGGCCCAACGCCAGGCACCCACGAGAGTCGCTCGCTCACCCTCCCCTGCTACGGCTGGGCAAAAGGAGGGAAAAAAAGGAAAAAAGGATTAATGGAGGCTTAGTGGGTGAGATAAAGAAAGAGGGAGAAATATTTCAAGGGCAAAACAGGCTCAACCTTGATTACGAAGTGAAATTTATTGCTAACAGAATCAGAGGAAGGTAATGAGAAATAACATAAGACCTTAAGACACCTTCCCACCCCCCCTTCCCTCCAGCCCCTCACCAAGATTTTCTTCCTCTTCTCCGGGAGAAGAGACCTTCCCTGTGAGGCTATGGGATCCCTCCCATGGGAGACAGTTCTCCGTGAACTTCCCGGCATGGGTCCACTCTCACGAGCAGCAGCCAAACCGCACCTGCTGCAGCGTGAGCCCCTCCCATGGGCACACAGTCCTCCCAAAACTGCTGTGCCGTGGGTCTCTCATTTCCATGGGGTGCAGTCCTCCAAGCACAGGCTGCTCCAGCCGGGAAGCAAGGGCCCTCTCTCTCCACCGGGTCTTCCACTGGATCACAGCCTCCTTCAGGCATCCACCCGCTCTGGTGTGGGCACCTCCCCCATGGGGAGTGGGTGGATCTCTGCATCCCACGTGGATCCCCATGGGCTGCAGGGGCACAGCTGCTTCACCATGGTCTTCACCACATTCTGCAGAGGAATCTTGGCTCTAGTACCTGGAGCACCTCCTCCCCCTCCCTCTTCACTGACCTTGGTGTCTCCATGTTGTTTTCCCTCACATGTTCTCACCTCCTCCTCCTCCTTTCTGACTAGAAGCAAAACCCCCTGACTTTGTTTTGATTTTGTTCTTAAGTGTGTCATCACAAAGGCGTTACCAACCTCTCTCATTGGCCCAGTTCTGGCCAGCAGCATGTCCATCTTCAGAGCCATCGGCCATTGGCTCTGCCAGACATGGTGGGAAGCTTCCAGCAGCTTCCTCACAGGAGCCATCTTTGTGGCCCCCCTGCTACCCAAAACCAGGCCGTGCCAAACTAATACAGTGGGATAGAGGGGATTTGGAAGATAGTGTTGATAATGGCAAATATTTCCACATCATACATGATTTTTAATGTCTGAATTATTTTAATGCATAACATAAGGTAATAATAAATAGGTATTATTTTCTGAAATCTCTGTGTACTTATATAGCCAAAATCCTAGTGTAACTTCATAAAGCCTAGCTAGGAGCCAATATACACAGTTTGTGCTTAACAAAGCAAACAAAAAAAGTGGTTGTTTCCAGAACAGGAAAACAACCCAAGCCATGAAAGCCTTCTCACCAGGTATTATGGCTGATCATAGGTTTACCCTGCTCCAAAGCAGGACTGAAAAGGTTACTGAAAAGAAATCCATGATGGGCTGCTAAAAAAATAAGGAATATCTCCAACTCATAGTCTTCCTAAATTACAGCTTCTTGGAGGCTGCGCAAATATGTCAGGGAAGCATTGTATATAATTGTTCAGAATCTATATTCTTCTTGAAAAATTATTTTTAATTATCACTGGGATTGGAATGATGGGACAGGGGGGCCTTCAATTTGACTTTGTATATCTGTTCTTAAAGTCTCACATTTCCTTCATTTTTTTCTGACTTTGCATTGAAATTCTACTCTTCCTTTATTAAATTCTTCACAAGATTAACCTGGCGATCAGAGTCTCATCACATGCCACTGACATTGTCCTTTGTTCGATATGAAAACTACAGGGCTTGTAAAAGTTTGTTTGTATGATGTAGAGGCATTCCCTGTTCTGGATGATGGGTTGTGCGGAGGAATCTGACTCCTACCCTATCACTTGGAAGTGACATCGTTGTCATGAAGTTGACAAGGTATTCCTACCTTGTCACTGGAATGCAGCAATAGCTACTATTACAACCCATGTGCTTCACTAGAAATTAGGCTCATCTCAAGCAATTTTTTTTTTTGCAAATTGTGGAAATGTATTGCATGTGCTGTTTTATTTCTTGAGATGGTGTATTATGTACAGTGAATTTCCTTTCCATACAACAGCTCATTACAAATCCTTAGACAAATTTGAAATAATGCAATCAATCTGCACATGCAGGCCCACATGCAGAGTTCTCAAAAAATTAGCAATTTTATCTGCCAGTCCAAATATCTACACACACAGTTATCTGTGTATTTTGATTTATACTTCATTAAATCTTTTCTACTGAATGATGGCTAATACTGACTTCACTTCATCTTGCATCATGAGTTAAGCATAAAACCAGAAAATTACATGAAATTTTCTCATTACTATTGAGAATATTCTCCTACAGGAGAAAGGAGTTTTCACTTGCTCCTCTAACACCACTTCCACAAAACACAGACACAGTTACTAGTAAAATATTGCATTCATACATCATAGTCGCATTTTCAATTTGCCATCTCTCTCTGCTAAAGAGTTAGAATCTAAATTTTGGGTCAAATCAATGATTTTGTTCTCATGTTTTGTTTTGGTTTTCCTACAAATGCAATAAAAATTAAAAAAAATCAAACTTATCTTGAATTGATAGGGAAGTTGCCAAGCATGTAAGCTAGTCATAAGAAAGATAATATGAAATAACTGCCGCCCCCCAATTTTCAGTGAAACTCTGTATGAATAGATAAAAGAAATAATTGCTCGATGAACAGCTACTCAGAAAGGATTCTTAACAATCTATGGATGTGCCAATAATTCTTAACTGCTGTCAGAATAAATTTTCTCTTGGAAAATGGTTATATTTAAAGGGAATTCTTGTTTTTCAGTTTTTAATGTGGTAGGCATCAAATGAAAAGAAAATGAAGGGCAGGCAGTGAAGACTGATGAGCTTGAGAGGAGTCCAAAAATTATTTCAATATCTAGGTGGCTAAAGTTATTGTTGGTTCCATTAAGACAAATCATTGTCTAATATTCTATTCCTTGCATATAGACGTTTTGACTACCATCACAACAAGAATGGCATTACTCTGCATTGATGTGGTTTATTGTACAGTGGAAAGAGGCACAAATTTTCCCCATCTCTAGAAGTATTTTCAACACGGAATGCTTCAAACCTGCATATGTCTAAATAGACAATTAGAGTAGGTTGAGTTTATATTGTTTTGGCTTTCTACATATCTTCTTTGTATGGAATACTTAACCTTCTCAGAAAAAGGCACTCTGGCTTGATAGTGTTAATTATGCAAATGAGGCACAGCTGTAATAGCAGATCTGAAAGTGGGCAGGTGATCAGCAGAACTGTTTCAGCAGGGTAGGGTCCTGGCTTAGGGACAGTCTGTAAAACCCGTTGCCAGCACTGGATTCACCACGATGGCATGCTGATGTTCTTAGGGACTAGAAAGGTGTCCAGGTAGTCTAGGAGATTTGTTTTACATCACAGGGAACCAAACATTAAGGTTGTCTTACAGAGGAAAAGACCTCACTCACTGATGTATAGAGCAACCTTGTACCTGTCAATTTATGTGGCAAGAGGCACTAATCCTCCTCTCATTAGCCTAAAAGAAATTCAGTAATCAATTTCTATAGAAATATTTAAATACTTTAACTTCCTATCAAAGAGAATGTCACATGCACATTTGTGTAAAACATCCAAGTTGACTGCATGGTTTCAGGAGCTTATGTCCCACTATTTCTGGATGTGCAAGCCAAATCCAGATGATGAACAACTTCAGAAGAGCAGTTGCATGTAAATCTATCATGTATTTCTGAGAAGGTCCAAAGGCACAGGATAAAATATCTATATGAAATAAAAATATCTATATGAAAAAATGCTTCTGCTTGCCCCCCAGTGTGTAGGTCCAGAGAGAAATCACAGTTACATGGGTTATTCCCATGAGGTAATTCATAAAATAGGTAGTTCTAGCTTGCCATTAGTGAGGTCTAGAAAACTAAATGGTTTTCTCTTCCCATAATAGCCAGACTTTCCCTCCAGCCACATACTGAGTATATTGCCACCGGCAATATACTCAGTATGATGCCATGCCAATCCCAGAAGTGAATTATCTATTTGTTCCAAAGTATCTGTTAAATGGTTTGAAGTTTTCATAGTCTTTAGCTAGTTCTCACAACACAGACTAGTCACAAGACTACAAGTGAAGATGTAGGGCTGAAAACAAAGTATCAGAAAGCATTTTCTGTACTTTGGGGGCTGGATAGGAAAGGAAATGAAGGGAAACTTGAATGCATACACATAAAACTAGACCATTATAAAAACAGCTGAAGCAATTTTTCTGTCTTCTGTGCAAATAATTATTCCAAATCCTTTTTTAAAACTTTGGGGTTGTAAATTTTTATTTTAATCCCTTTCATACTCTTAAAAATGTGAACTACAAAATAAAAGAAAAATTCAGTGTGCAGAGAGGAAACACAGTAAAAGCTCCTTAGCCAGATTTCTTATTTGATGCCTTGCTTGCTTCCCTTACTGTAGAAAACCCATCTCTCACGTAAAACCTGCTGGAACTACAGACCTTCCAGTACTTGTCCTCTTTTCTCTTCCCTTTCCATGTGTCCAGTATTTCCTCCCACAGGTCTGAAGATTACAAGTCGTGTACCTCACCTTACATGAACAGGTGCTGTGACCAGCAAAGCAGGTGTCCACAAGGCTCAGACATCACCTTTGCCTCCATGGAACATCGGTCTGGGACTCTTCCCTCTACTAACCATTGACTTCAATCAAACCTGTAGAAATTCCAATCTTTGAGGCCTCTACCCTGTTGTATTTGATCCAAACTTGTCAGCTCCAGGTTACTGGAGGAATAAGGATGAGAAAAAGCAACTAATTCTGTATGATTGTTTCCTTAGACACACACAATGCCAGGTAGAGTGATCACAGCATCTACAGCACTGGGTCGTAAGGCAGCATCTCAGGAAGCATTTAAATGTGTTCAGGCACTTCTTAAATGTCTATTACTGCATAACACAGAGACAGAGCAATGTAGAGACTGAACATCCTGAAATTTTTTCCCCAAAATTACCTATAAAATTATATTCTATGATATTTTTGTGACAAACACAAAATCATTATACAGAAAAGTCAGAGCAGAATGTTGTTGCATTCCTCTAGTGCTGGCCATCAGAGAATCACCTCCTGCTTTTCTTCTTGGTGGGGCCCATTAAGAATCTATTAAAATGTGACTTTTCAGTTACCGAGACTGAATGAAATTTATATCTGTGTTTGATTACCTGGAAGGAAGGTTCCCGGTCCATAGATCCAGCATGGACCTTTTGTTCTCTTCTGACAACAGCAGGTTTTGTAATATGGGATCATTCAAATAAGCTTAATACATATTCTAGAGATATAATTACTGCTGATGGACCATCTATTTGGCAAGAAGTTCTCCATTATGGGAATAGATTTGTCTATTGCCATCAAACCTGATGTCTCCTCTCTCTCTTCAGCATAAAACAAGAATAATTGTGACAAGATTTTTCCTATTTCTTCAAAATTAAACAGCAGTTTATACTGACATGTTTAGTTATTGATGCCACATTTTATAAAATTTTGCTGTTGTGGAGGTTATGTACAGACTTTCGAGATTTTTGAGAGTAGAAGAGTGAATTTTCATTTTCAGCTTGTAAGGTCAGTATAGTATTTTTAATTAAAAACTTCTGAAGACCTCAGAAGAGAATGAAGAGTTTCAGCAGTGCAAGGAGGACAAAAACAATCTTCCAAGAGCAGCCAAGCAAGTTTCATTTGACTTCAAGAGGATGTTTTAATGAAGAGCAATAAACTACATTTCTTCCCAAAATTAATTTGAAATGGTATGAGACCAATGCAGAAAATTTCATCCCAGCTGAATAAAATTCAAAACCTGGACCAGTGTGCTCTCAGACTGCTCTACAGAGGCAACTGTAAAACAGCAAGGCAACTTGAAGTAAGCACTTTTTAAAGCATCTTGTTGTCACACTTACAATATCAGCATGTTTTTTCATGTTCAGAGCTCACCCCAATCTAATCATACTCAGACAATCTACTACATAATACTCTTGGGGCTACCTCTGTATCATCCTCATTGTTTAAAAGCCCCGTAGAGTGGATTTCTCCAGGGAAAGTACAACGTGGGGAAGAGAGGGAAGAAAATAATTTAGTACCTATACATAATGTTCTACATGAAATTAATAAGGTGTGAGAATGTTCAGCTTCATATACACAAGAGATGCTTTTACTAGGAAATGAAATTGAATCAATAAGCCGTAACAGTTAAACAATTTCTAGGAAATAAACAGACATGTTAATAATACATCTAAGCATATTTCAGACTTCTTGATTTCTTAATATACCTAAAGGTGCTGCTAAAGAGAATGGGTTCTTCAGCCGAGGGCTGAAAAACTTTACAAGGAGATAAGTCTTACTCCTAGGTTTTCAAGGAGTGAGGAATTATTTCTTAAGGAAATTAAGGAATTTCAAGGAATTGTTTTCTTTCTGTCTTTCAAAGTTAGAAATTAGAAATCAGTAAATGAATTTTTTTCCAAAATTGTGTAGAAAAAGCTCCTCCATACGATTTCATATGATTCTTGGTACTACTTACACAGCTTCTCAGACTTCCAAGAGAAATGTGACTTTTCATTGACTTGGTTTAAAACAGTGGTTTAATTGTCCACTTTGAAGTAAGAGATGCACCATTATGGATTACAGAGTGTTTTATTTGTATGGCCTTCGTTACGTTTCTGTTGGAAGAGTAATCCAAACCAGATCTTTGGAAGGAGGGAAGATTTGCTGAAACTGCTTTGAGGGAATGGTGTTGAAACTTCAGAAAGCAGCAAATAAAAGAATTCCAGCTGGGAAAATACAGCTTTCTCAAAGGCAGACAAACTAAAGTACGGAGTGAAAAATAAGCCTCCAACAGATTTCAATAATTGTTTCTAGGCACAACATGCACAGCAATTTGGAAAGTCATGTGTCAACAAAAAGCAAGGATCCACCTTGGCAAATACATAGTAAGTAGGGGAACAGCTAACATACATATGCATTGCATAAATCTATTCTGTCCGAGCTTTTAAGCATTCTTTACGTCAAAAATTACCTAATACTTACCCTGTTGATACAGCAATGAAACAGATTTTTCTTTAATTTAAAAGCCTCTTCTTCATTAGAGGGCTTGGCATCAGGAAGTCTCAACAGTTCCTTCCCAAGTTCTACACAACTTGCATCGCCCAACACAATATTTTTTCTTTTTATTATTTTTCTGAGGAAATTTATTTCCAACCCAAAATATATTGCATTTTGGTTGGAAGAAATTCTAACCAAACCTGGCCATCCTCACACTACTTCTTAAGCTAATGGTCTCCTCTGTGGGTTGAAAAAATTAGTGGGGCATAAAGATAAGCATGGAGATATATGTAATTTTTATTACACTAGAAAAATTGAATTTATTTCAATGCTGAAAAGAATTGAATAACATTGGTCTATCTTGTACTTCATATTTGAATTTTTATTTCATACAATGTCATCTTCCTGTATATTTCTGTGATTCCTTATCACTGGCTTCAAATAAGTGAAAACATCCCTTTGTTTTCTACCACCTTCCTGACCCATAGGTAAGACTATTTAAAATGATGAGTTATTCTCATACAGTTATAAGACATTTCCTCACAATATCTGATCTATGAACAGAACAAGAAAATTAAAATATGACTACCTTATACTCTAAGGATTAAACCTTTGAATTTTGAGAAAGCTTGTCTTCTTTCTTGACTAGACTGGACTATTGCATATTTACAAAGAGGAAGAATACAAAAAGTCCACAACCCTGCAATAAGAATCATATGAAAAATAATTGCAACATATTTTCACATCTTTCTGCAACTCTGAAGCACCAAGATCTTGTCATGCTTTAAAACCAGACAGTATTACTTTTCTCTAAGGGGCCTGTCCTCCCTTATTTTTAAAGGAGATTATCCCCTCCCTAGTCCCTAAGAAACTAGCTCCTTCATGATTTATAGATGTTCAGTGTATACATTCTATATGTAATAAGAAAATTTATATTTGCTTAGTTTGCTGATGAAACTCTTCTTAACCGTTAGAGGAAGAGAAATAAATATCACCTCATTGTCTCTAATAGACTGTCCGAAATTGGAATTGAAACAAATGGGCTCTGCAGGAGTCTAAAATGCTGAGCCAGGTGTTCAGACTCTGCTGGTATAGCAGTGGGAGGCTATCAGTATCTTCTGCAGAAGAGCAGAAACTTTCTTTTATTCCTTTTAATGGAAATAAGCACTAAACACATACTAGAAATATGTTCTATCTTTTAATCTTCAGAAAACATGGGATTAACTCTTTTCTCCCTCCCAGTGCAGATCCTTAGGGAAAGCCCACTGTTGACTGTTTCTCAAAGCACCCAATGAAAACAGATCAGAATGTCGTAGGAGAAGGTTAAAGTACCCAAAAAATGAACTTTCTCAGTTTACTTATTGATTAGAATAATGCAGTTATATTTCTATTGCCTTTGTTTTTAAGTTGAACTCTATTCTTCACAAATAACTTTGACTCAACCCCCTCTTGTAATTTTCCTATGCTGAAAGTACAATTCTGCAATCCTTGCTGTTGTATGAATCAATAAATCCATTGTCCCAATAAATCTAGACTGGGTATGTATGGCCTCTGTTTCTGGTGTGACTTACTTTTCTGTTTTTCTCAGATGTTTGAAATGCAAGTGTGCCTCTGATCTCTCTCTAGTGTTGCAGTGTTAAACTGTCACTAAAAATCACATTTTCCATTCATAACATTGGTGGAGACGGGTAATCAAGCCCCTGGCATTACTTTCAGGTACCAAAGTGAGTTTGCCTGCATAACAGCTAAAAAGCTTTTGGGTTTGGATGTGCAGTGAGCAGACTCACTATAGAAATCGCTGAAGGAGAATAAATCTGAAATATCAAGGCATCATTTTTTTTTACCATAGTCATTTATCAAGGACAGATTATTCTGAAGTTTTAAAATGAAAATCCAATTTGAATGCTAGGCAAGAGCTGTACAGAAGGAAAGGTGCAAAGCAGATGTACCAACATTTTTCTGCAGCAGATAGAGTGCAGAACTGATGCACAGAGTCTTCATATATGCCTAGGTCACTAAGCAAAGGGAGGCGAATTGGAGAAGTAAGGAAAAGCTGATGGACTGTGACATTTCTTCTGTTTACATGTCTACTTCACTGACATTTGACAGTTATTAAAATGGTTCTCATGTTTGAGGGAGTCATTTCCAATTGCCTGTACATGCAAAAGCTTTCAAGAGAAATACAATGCATCACTTCAAGAGTTCCACAATTTCAAGTTTTTCCTATTTAAACCTCTACTTTTTACAAATTTGCCAGGCAGAGCGAGAGAACAAGGATTGAGTTGTTCTGACACCTTCTATTACAGCATCCCTCCTGATGTTTTCTTATGCCCCAGATGCTACATCTTTATATAATGACAGTGAAGAACCAGTACTACCTGGCTTTCACATTTCAGACCAGGTGACGTACTTTCCCTTTGAAAGCACGTGCCTCATTTGAGGACCTTTTTTTTGTCAGTGCAAAATCAAAGATGCCTGTTCCAAAGGCAGTTGGTAGATGACACAGAAATAAAGGATGAGGGCTGAGCTAAATGAGTGAATTACAGACATAATTGTGAAAAGTATGGAAACCCAAAATACACAGATGACATGAAGATGACACTTCAGGAAATTGCTTCGTATTGAAGAAAATACATTCAAGGAAGATGCCTACCAACCCATCCTTTCACAAGGATATAGGTGTTGGCTCCAAGGGAAAGTTATAGCATTTAGATGCCATAATGTACTTTCTGTAAAAGGGAGAAAATTCAGCTGATGCTTCTCCCAGGCTGGATTTGTCCCACAGGCTTTAAAGACTTAATAAATGCAGCTGCAGTTTCCATAATTCTGAATTGCATAGGCTTAGCCTAAAAGCTAAAGAGTTTGTGACTGCCTGTGCCTCCTGCTAGCCTGGAAAATGAATGTTACAGACTCTACACATACATTATTTTTTCCTAACCAAATAAAAAAAAAAAGATCCAGTATGACTTTAGGGACAAGGACGACACACAGAAATGAAATGTCCTGAAAACCCAAATCCTCTAACATTTCTCTTTTCTAGCAGCAGCAACTTGGCCTGCTCCACTTAGGGTACCATACTGTGCTCATCTATTTTGAAACAGCCCTGTATGAGAGTCAAGAATCAAGTAAATATCTGGCCTATGTTAGAGTGTTAAAATCTGCTGCCCGGGCCTCATTCCTGTCAGTAAAATCTAATGTTCCTATGGTTCTGTTAAATTTTTGGCAGCTTTAGCAAGCTTTCTGTGTAGGGAACAGAACATAGAAATGTACTCTGAAATCCTTATCACCAAATCGGTTAATTAAATGTCAATCATAAGACCTTTTCAGCTAGACTCTACTTCCAAGCCTATCAAAGGTTCTAGAGTTGGCATCTGAAATAAAAGCACATCAAGGAACAATAAAACCTATGCAATATCACTTTCATTACATTTTTCATAAAGAATCTAATTTTCATAAGGAATTTAGCTTTCCATTTTCCAGCAATTGAAACCACTAGGAGATTTTCCTGAACATGACTAAGGAAGATGAACAGTGCTATTCTTGTTGAATTGATTAATCTTTATCAGTATTTAGTTATGCAACATCTGGCAGCAAGAAGTCAAGAAGTCTATGTACAGGATATGGGGTTTCATATGAATCAAGGAGCTGTAGTTCAGGAATGAGTAACAGAAAAAATAAGGGCATTAAGTGACAGATGTGCCTATGCTTGCATATCCATGGAAAAGATGCCTATTACAGTGCATTTTTAAAGGTTGTCAAGAGCTGTTAGACAACAACACTATAATCTGGTGCTTTCAAATGCATTTGGAATGCTAAGAAGGTGTGACTGGGAAATATGACAGAATGACCACTTACTCCGATGATGTCGTTCTGTGAGATGATTTGGGGTCTTGGAAGAAAGGAAGAAGATGAAATCTAAACCAAGTTTTCCATCTATGGAGTTAAAGCTCATTAGTGTGACTACCTTTAGCAGTAAGGAGAAAAAGTCAAAATTGGTGCTTGTAAATAAAGGCAAACTATGCAAGGTAAAATCCCCACATACCCGTGTGAGTTTGTATAGTGTTCTGGAAATGGTCTTACAACTTTACATACCTCTGTCATGTATGACCTTCTTCCTTATCACATTTCTACATTGATGTCAAACATGCTACTTAAAGGGAAGCATTAGTAAAAAAGTGAAATGTGGCTAGAGGGGCACAGAACAAATATAGACAAGGTATGTTGTAGTCAAAGATTAAAATATAGCTATAAAACAAAGGCACTAGAAGACTTTCGAAATCAACATGTCAAGCATACTTCACAACAAATTACAGGATTTCAGTATAACTATTGCTACTGGAGTACAATGTACAATATTAGCATAAGATATTCAGGAAAATCCAGTTACTTAAAGGAAACTATCCTTAAATGTAAACAATTCAAGTGAAAGAGTGAAAAAAAAAGTCTTAAGTTGTGCATGGGTCTCCACTGTTATGTCCCATTTGTTTCCAGGAAAATATAGCAAATGTAACTGTCATATCACCTTAGAATTTTGGGTTGTTTCACAGGTACCACATTTGAAAACTATGCTTAAAAACTTGTAATCCTATATAGCTCTACAGTTTAGACCCAAAAGCAGCTCAAACAAAACTAAAGTCAGACACATATACACCAACACATCTGCAAATTTAACAAAGAAACAAAATCTGGTTTTCATATTGCGATCATCACCATGAGCTTTACATCTGGCAGCAGATGCCTAGAATTTCAGTTTCTGCTTGCGAAGCAGGCACAGAGTTTGTTTTGATTCACTTCCCCTACAGAATGGAAAGCTGAATCACTTTTTAAATGACTAAAGCTTCCACATACTTTTCAATTGTTTCCACTACTAATGTTCACTTTTCAAGTCTTTCACCCAAACACTGCAAATTTCTGCAAAACTTCTACCTAGTTATCCAAAATAATTTTGGGAGAACATAATTCTTTCTCTTGTGGACAAGTAGGAGCAATAAATGAACATTATTCTATAACCTGCATCTTAATGAATCCTGCAGAATTTTGTAACCGGAAAATGGGAAAATTCAAGCATATAAAATTATTTCACAGTAATAATTGTGATACCAAGTACTTAGAAATACAATGAGTATGGAGGATTTATGTTTTTATGTTTTTCACCTTTGCTATGTAATTAGGACTTATAAGAACATTGAAAAATGTAGGAAACCTTAAGTATGTTTAACATGAACCACACTTGGAAAAACTCCTAAAGATACCATACAGAATATTCATCTGCATCTAAGAGAATTCCATTTCTATTATACTAATAAAAAAAATACACCTGCATAACAATCATTGTCTTGATGGATGATCTATGGATAAAGGTAAAGAACACTGAAAATCAGTGGGAAAACTAATTAATTATGCTAATAGCTTGGCACATCCCCAAGATTTTGTACGTAATCAGTAACACCCCTGAGATCTGTGAGTCTCCTTACAGCCACAAATGCTACCTTATTCTATTTGGTTTATTTCATTAAAGGGAAAATGTTTTGATTTTCTGGGGATGGTCTGGCTACCTCTTCAGAAATCCTTGTAATGCCTGAGTGCAAGAAAAAGGCAAAAATAACTGCACAGCAAAGTTTCTGGCTTCTCCTCAGTACACAGTCCAGCACTTACTGCCATAAGAAGTCCTGTACTACAGTAAATACCCAGTTCAGAAGGCATTATATACAGCAGAATGTACATTATATACAGCAGAATGTACTGGTTGAACACAGGAATGTCAACATTATTTCAGAATGATTTATTATCTCCCTGGTAGTTTGTGTCTGACAGCTTATTAATTACATATTTAATTCATAGGCTGTGTTTATGAACAGGCTTTAATTCTGAATCCTACTATACATGTTTATGGCTTTTACTCAAGCTATTTAAAAAGTGATTAAAGACCTTAGAAATAAAGTCTCCTTCTTCAATTTAGATGAGTCTCCATTTGAAAGGGAAAAACCCACACTATACCTTGCTAAGTATCTTATTCTAAATGCCTATAACTTACTGGTTTGCATGAGCATATCCCAGGATTAAGTGATTTTTTTTTCCATCTTGTTTTCTCTCCTCCTCATCCTACTGAGAAGGGGAGTGATGCAGTGGCTTGGTGGGCACATGGTATCCAGCCACAGTGTAGCTTATATTTCCTTCTCTGTGTATCTGGTTGGTATTGACATCATTCAATGTCTAAGCTCATACAGTCCATATTTGTTCATATGGACAAAAAAAAGTGCTAACCAGCAAAACAAGTGCGTCACTGGAGGGACTGGAAGGTGTGTGTTCAGTGATAGTATACACTTTGCTACATAGACTCAGAGAGTTGCCAAGTTTGGAAGAGACCTTCAAGGTCACCCTTACAGCCATCCACTCAGCACTGCCACCGTAACCCCTAAACCACATCACAAGCGCCAGATCCAGATGCCTCAAGCATCTCCAGGGATAGGGACTCCACCACTTCCCAGGGAAACCTATTCCAATGCCTGACCACCCTGACAGTGAAAAAATTCTTCTCTAAAATCTAATTTGAATCTCCCCTCTTATGGCCAATGGCTAATGGCCATTTCCTCTTGTCGTCTCACTTCAAGCATGGCAGGAGAGACTGACCCCCATCTCACTACACCCCCTCCTTCCAGGGAGTTGTAAAGGGTGATGGGGTCACCCCTGAGCTGCCTCTTCTAGAAACTAAACAACCCCAGCTCCCTCGGCCGTTTCTCATGACATGTTTTCTAGTTCTTTCATGAGCCTTGTTGCCTTTCACTGCTGTATTAGGTTTTTATGGCCTGGTTTTGGTAGCAGGGGAACTCCAGGGGTGACTTCTCTGAGAAGTTGCTGGAAGCTTCCACCATGTCTGTCAGAGCCAGTCCCTGGTGGCTCCGAAGATGGACATGCTGCTGGCCAAGGCTGGGCCAATTAAAAATGATGGTAACACCTCTGTGATAACAGATTTAAGAAGAAATCAAAGGTTGTGGGCAGTTCTAATTTGGATAAAAGAAGAGCGGAGTGAGAACATGTGAGAAGAATACCTATGCAGACACCAAGGTCAGTGGAGAAGGAGGGGTGCAGGTGCTCCAGGCACTGGAATTGAGATTCCCCTGCAGCTCGTGATGCAGCCCATGGTGCAGCTGTGTCCCTGAAGCCCACAGAGAACCATGGGGATGCAGACATTCAGGCTGGAGCAGGTGAATGCTTGAGAGGAGGCTCCAAGCCCATGGGAGACCCATGGAGGGAGGAGCCCTGCTCCCACACTGGAGCAGCCTGTCCTTGGAGGACTGTATCCTGTGGAAGAGTGACCCATGCCGCAGCAGTTTTGGGAGGACTGCTTGCCTCTGGGAGAGACTCACATGCAAAAGGCTGCAGGGAGCTGTTGCTCGTGAGATGGAGCCGTGTCAGAGAAGTTCATGGAGAACTGTCTCCTGTAGGAGGGACCCTATGATGCAGCAGGGGAACGACTCCTCTCCCTGAGCATCAGAGGAAGCCTTGGGTGATGAACTGACCATAACCCCCATGCCTGGTCTCCTTGCACCACTAGGGTAGGAGGCAGAGCTGGAAGAAGAGGGGGGAAGGCATTGTTAAGGGCTCATTTTACTTCTCATTATCCTGCTCTGATTTTATTAGTAAAAAATTCATTTCATATCTCTTAAGTTGAGCCTGTTTCACCCGTGATGGTGTTTGGTGAGTGACCTCTCTCCCAGTCCTTAATTTCAACCCATAAACCTTTTGTTAAATTTTCTCTCCTCTGTCCAGCTGCAGAGAGGAGTGAGTGAACAGCTTTGGTGGGTGCCTGGCATCTGGCCTGGGTCAGCCCATGAAAACTGGACATGTTTCAGAACCTCAATGTCCTCTTTAAAGCAAACTCAGGTTTTTTATAGTAGAAAAGTGGAAGTTGGAATAGACTGCTGTCAACTTACAACTCACTTACTAGGACAGATCCCTATCAGTCCAAAATAAGTGCAAACACAGAGTGAACCTACACGCTTCAGTGAATATAGTTAAATAAATATAAATCATTCTTGAAATAACTGGTGAATGATGTGAATGAAATGTAAAACAAACTCAGGAATTTACCTCAAATATGTCTTTTCTCCAGTTGTACAGAAAATTTTTCAAAATTTTAGTTTAAAAGTTGTATTTGAAATCTGCTGAAAGCACTTTCAAAATCTCAAGTTAGCTTAGAAATTATCTAGCAGGTTATATAAAACACAACATTTGCACAAGTTCAGAACTCATCATAAAAATTGTTTCCATAACTGGGAAAATGAATTTTAAGTTATAAATGCAATCCTAAGCAAATGAAACCTGAGCAGTTATTAACTTTAAAACTCTTAATAGTCAGCTCCTATCAACTGTTATCTTATTTGAAAATAATTGATTAAGTATTTCAACAAATTCTTTTTAGTTTTTTATGCCAGGGGTTTAAAATACCCTAATTTGCAAGTAGAAACTATTAATTTTTTTGTTCCCATTTTTTAAATTACCTATTACACTCAAAATGCTTTTACTTTTTCTCTTCCTTTCAGAGTTCATAGCTTGTGAAAAAATGATGGTTCAGTCACCTTGGAAACTAAATGGTACTAATGCCTTTTTCTTATGAGTGATGAGTGATATGTGAGGGAAAGTTCAATATGTCTCAGCTTTGATTAGAATTTAAAAGAATTCTTATTTTGATGGAGACTGTCACAAGGTCTCTGATCCTTTGATGAGTCTTGAGTGTCAAGTGAGGTAGATCAAGTGATTATAAAAACAAGATCAGAAAGATCTCACTTTAGAGCTTTTGTGGAAGACTCTAGGTTGAGTGGAGATTGAAACAGGCACAGGTCTGTGGACTCTCAACTTTTCTGTTCATTATCTGGGTAAATCAGGGATGAAAAGCGGGTATTCTACACACTCTTAAATACTCTAAGATGACCTGAGAAAGTCAAGATTTCTTCATCCCTAGCCAAGCTGACGACCTGCAGGACTTCCCACTTAGTAAAGTCTAGACATCCAGAAAGGTCTCATTCAGGAACACAAAGACATTCACAGATTGTATACCTTGACGTGCATTGCTCATCTCAGGCACAAATTCATCTTTCCACCTCCTATATCTCTTACCTGATAAAGCTGGGTCATGTTGCAGGGATCCTTCTCCAGCCCCATGGTGAAGAAATGCTATCAGCAGCTTTGCACATGTCCTGTGCTTGATATGACAAGGCCATCTTCTTGTGCCCTGCAAAAATCCTGTCTCTATTTTTAACTACTCTCCCAGTTTCTACACTTTGTGAGACAAGTTCAGCTTTCTACAAACACCTATCACAAAAGCTCAGTTCAGACAGTAGCCTAGCTGTCTGCCTAGGGTCAACAGTAGCTGGCTAGAGCGTGAAGAGACCAGGCTGAGCCTGCCACAGTGACAAGGTGCTGTCTGCTCCAAAGATCTGCTCAGCCCTCTCTGAGGACATCCACAACATCACCTCAGTGTGCTCCGGGCTGACATCTCTCAGGACCAGCTACCCCTTGGCTTCTTGGCTATGAAGCCAGATCAGTTATGTCTCTCCTAATTCTGTCGTTATCTTCTAGATCTGCCAGCTGAGCTGCCTAGTTGTTGTCAATCCAATGCTCATTGCAAATCAGTACATTTCCCCCAGACTTGTTCTTTCCTTGTGGGACAAGGAGATTTCTCAGAGTGGTGCACACCATCTGGTCCTGCCTCAACAAGCACGAGTAGCCAAATTGACAGAATATGCTTATGAGCCAACTCATTGGCTATCATTAGGTTTAAAGACAAAATTAATACTTGGGTAGAAAATCGAGCAAATGCAGATGGGGATGAGCATTAGAACAGCAAAATACCTGCAGGCATCTCTTTAAATTTGGAATTCCAAGCCTTTTTCATTAATTTGTGCCCAGTAAGAGCCACATTAGTAGAGGTATTATGTCTGAAAGAAACCCCTTTACTTCTGAAACCAGACACAGTTCTACTAGTAGAATACATGAGGGACACAATTATGCTTCAGGGAGAAATCTGCAAAATCAATTCTTCTTTCAATGTTAGTTAAATTGAGAGGATTGATTTCAGATACAAAGCTTGGTAAGAGTTCATTTGTTTATTTTTCCTTTACAAAAAAGTGCTATATATGGCTACCTAATTTAAGTTGCCATCATTTGAGTTACAACATGGAGACACAAAAGCACACTTGTTATCCAGCACACAAAATCAAGCTAATTTGAAGAAATATCCTTCAGGAGGAACGCTAGAGTCTGTAACAACTTTCAGATTTCAGTTTGCCTTGTATTAAAATGCAGGTGTAGAACTCTTAGAAATGCTTTCCCATTGCCTTTACTCACTGAAGTCTTCCAAAATTTTTCTATCTCCAATTTACAGAAGTTACTTACTTTCTATAATTATGACGTTTCCTGTACATACATATTTTTATTTAGAAATAGTTTCTAGCTAGTTTCTTCCCTAGTAAAGATTTTGTGTTTCAGTTTTAAATTATTCCTTTTCATTCAGCACAGTAATAATGAAAAACCAGTTGGTTTACTTTCAAAAACAAATATGTCCCATTTGTTAAATGGGCAGGATAAGACGTAACAGCTACAGGTGTCTTGTTTTTCCTGATAAACCATGTACACTGGATGATCAAATACTAAGTTTTTTTAATTTTAAGTAAAATCCATGGAGATCATGACACCTTCATTAGCATTATGCGTTTGGTCTTCTGTCTATTTATTTTCACCCTCCTATGTATTAAATGCGTATAATAGCATTTCTCAATCTTCTAAGCTTGAAAGTGAAAAAGTGAAACATCCAGATATAGATGGCATTTCAATACCATAATTTGCTTTTTCCTTCATTTTTCAGTATCACCATAAAAACTCTTTTAATTCAGGCCACACCGAACACAAGAAATAAAGCCAAAAAAGAAAATTAAGAGGCACTAAAAAGGTCATATTTCCCAATCATAAGACATTCTTCTGGCCATGAAGAAAAGAGACATACTCTAAGCAAGGAGCAGTCAAATCTAGATATAATAAGCACAAAAAAGTTTTTATAAGCAGCTGCTTAAAAAATATATGTGGAGCACATTGAGAACAGCTATTCTGCTATCCGAAAAGTCATACAACAAAAAAAAGGAGAGTAAGTTGGTGAAAATTTAAACACTTTAAGCCATAAATACTCTGAGACTGAATCTGTGCAGTTGTCCTTAATGTTTTTCATTGCATATCAGCTGAATGTGGTGCATCAGAAGCCCAGAGGTTCAGTGAAACAGATCTAAATAAGCTTAGAGGCTATTTAAATATTTTTTTCCTCTTTCTTATTTCAGTTGTGTGACAGAGCACTAAATGACATTGAACTCTTTTCAAGCATGTGGCATTCAACACTTCCCTGAGCTTTACAGCAGTTATTTCTTTAACTCCTTTAAAGCACCATTCATGACTTATGTGTTGCTGAATGAAAAACACTCCATGGGGTCAAAATATAATTTCTAGTCTTACTTCACCCTGTATAGATGTGATTCTGTATGACAGCAGAAATGCTCAGTGAACATCCCACAGCAAAATGATGGCTCATTTTGAAAATTCAGTTGCCTAATGGTATAACTTCTGAAAATGAGGAAGATGGCAAAGGAAGATTTCTTTTTCACTTCCCAGCAATACATATATAAGGAATCTCAAAATACAGGCATAGCTGCACTTGTCTATCGTATAACAAAAACTGACTGCTTGTGACTACCATATAGAAAATATTATACAATTGAATGATTTTTGGAAGATTGAGTATTCTGTCTACATCTATATAAAGATGCATATAGACTTATACACACATGCACATATCACAATATATGTAACTTTTACTACAGCTGTCTTTTAGTCCATTTGAATTATAACTGTGCATACTGAGACATCTATGATGCTTTTCCTGTGCTACAACGAGTCTTAATCTGGACCTCTGCATCTCATTCTTTTCTTAGAAGACAACTCTTCAAAATGAGAGGGAGGAGAGACCCAGCCACCTCCTTTTCCTCAGGCTCTTTACTGGATGTAAAACTATAGAGAATTGCCATCAAATTGTGCAAAGGAGTATGGTTCCATTTTACTGGAGATACAAAGATCAAAAGAGGTCAGGCTAAGCAAGCTACAGTTATTCATGCAAAGTAATAATATTACTGTGTTTCAGGAATATACAAACATCCTTTGGTTACAGCTTTAGTTTGAGGGATGCCAAGTTTTGGAGTCTAGAGTTCAATGGGCTTTGTGTCCCCTGATAAGAAATTCTTTTACTAATCATTATTATGTCTATTCTCCTTTGAGTTTCCCTAAACAAATGCACTTGTTGTGAGTGCTGCAGCATACAGCTTACAAGCATAAAAGTAAAAATGTAATGCAATGGCAGAACCATGATACTTGTTTTGAGCTCTGACCTTTTGAATTCTCAAAGTTACCACTTTTCAATAGTTATATTGAGATGTGTTTACAATATTGTATCCAATTATACATCATTATGTAACCTAGCAAAAAGCACGGTAGGCTAACAGCAATACCTAAACAAGAAATCATTACTGTTCATTATTTTAAACACAATAAATTCCAGTAAAGAAAAGACAATTCAGAAAGGCCATATCCTTTTGCCATGCAGAGGTCCCTGCTTGTGCCCAGGCACTACAGTGACTCAGAGCCATGCTGGCTGAAGTGCATCCAAAGATACGAGGACTAAATAGGAAGGGTTGCTCAGCCATGCCTCAGGAACAGTTAGATAGGAGCTGTTGGCAAAAAAGATTGCTAACAGAAAGTGGTCACAGCCAGCTTGACTTCATGAGTGGAAAGTGCAGCTTGTAAAACTCAGTTTTCTTCTATGACAAGGTAGCCCAACTAGACAAACAAGAGAAGCCAATCGACGTAAACCTTTTGGATTGCAGTTAAGCTTTTGATGCCATCTCTTACAGCAGCCTTCTGGAAAAATTAGAGTGCTGCACAATACCAACCATATGATGTTTAACAAAGACAACTGACAGATTCTGCATCTGTGATGGGCAACCCTGGTTGTGTGTTCAGACAGCAGAAGAAGACTGGAGAGCAGCACTGTGGAAAAGGACTTGGGGGTCCTAGTCAATGACAAGTTGAACATGAGCCAGCAGTGCCCTGGCAGCCAGGAGGCCCACCTGTGTCCTGGGGGGCATCAGGCACAGCATTGCCAGCCAGGCAAGGGAGGGGATTGTCCTGCTGTGCTCTACACTGGGGCGGCCTCACCTCGAGTGCTGGGGACAGTTTTGGGTGCCAGAGTATAAGAAATACATTGAGCTGTTAGAGAGTGTCCAAAGCGGGGAAACAGAGATGGTGAAGGGCCTTGAGGAGAAGCCATATGAGGAGTGGCTGAGGTCACTTGATTTCGTCATCCTGGAGGAGACTGCATTCATCATGGTCTTCAATATTCTCACAAGGGGAAATGGTGGGGCAGGCACTGATCTCTTCTCTGTGGTGACCAGTGCCAGCACACGAGGGAACGGCCTGAAGATATGTCAGGAGGTTTAGGCTGGATATTAGAAAAAGGTTCTACACCCAGAGGGTGGTTGGGCACTGGAACAAGCTCCTCAGGGAAATGGTCACAGCATCAAGCCTGGCAGAGTTCAAGAAGCATCTTGACAATGCTCTTGGGCACACAATGTAACTCTTGTGGTTGTCCAATGCAAGGCTAAGAGTTGGACTTGATTATCCTCGTGGGTCCCTTCCAACTCAGGATATTCTATGCTTCCACGATTTCATGGTTCTATGAAGATCAGATGGACATGACTGGCAATCTCAAATGCCTCTGTGTTAAATGGATGCTCCCATGACAACTCAGGGATCAAAACACTTTGATGACTGCAGGGCGGCTATGTATCATCTTGCAATCTCCTTCCACACATGATAATTCCATCTCCTGCTACGGACAGCTTCCAGTACTTGATGGTCCTGCTCCAGGTGGGATTTCCAAGCTAGTGGATCTCCAGAACCTCTTCTTTTATTCTCAGAAGAAGAAGCCTCCCACCCCACCCCCGACAGGCCAGGACCAACAGCAACCCTTCAGTCTTTGCTGATACTGCCCCAAGTAGGGGTTCTGGGTTAAAAGCCTCCTTTCGTTAACACATGTAAATCTTAAAAGGTTCTGCAAGAATCAGTGTAAGCTTTTAATGTAAGTTTGGGGTCTGCACCCAACAACAGCAGAGGAAAAGAAGAAAGAAGGAAAGCAAGCAGGTCCAAACCCCACACCAGGGTTCTGCTCACCATTAAACATAAGGACAGGCCCAATCCTCCTCATTTCACTTGTATGAGAAAACGAAATGGTCTCTCACACACAGTTGCATGATCTTTCAAACTCCTTTTTTCCTAATGCTATCAGAGACGTCTATCCTTAGTCATCCTTCTTTAAATTCTTTAAATTTAAATTTGATAACTTTCCAGATTTGGAAATTAGTGTGTGTGTGCACTTTGTCAGATTAATTCCTGGTTAATACAGCCTCATTTGATGAAAAGAAAAGTTGCTGAATTAGCAAATGATAGAGACAAGGTTCTTTATTTATAATAAAAATCCTTTTTAACCAACAACTGGCTTTAAGCAGCCCTATAAGAAATTATTTGTGCTTGTGCACTCATGTTCCCGTGTTTTATTTTCTGTCAAATTAGACTCTGAATTTATGAGTATTATGATGCCTGTGTATGACTCACTGTGAATTTGGACTTTAGCCTATGTGCTTGCTGCTTTCAATCCTAGAGATCAATGCCTAGATGCCCTCTGTATAGGCACCTTTTGATTTAATTTTCCCAAATTGGTTTCAATTTTCACTTTTTCTGAGTGTACATGTGGCTTTTAGTCACAGGCAAAAGTCCTATATACAGCCCTTTACATCCCACAGATAGACAGCAACATTACAAAATCCAGCAAGACTGGATCTAAAATGAGATGCCATGCCTAGCCCTCCTATTTTAGATAATTTCAAAGTTAATGGACCAGTTTATGTCTGAGGTACTGCATCATTACACTGTATCATAATATATTATGGTGATAATATTACAGGACTTTCAACAGATGAAGTAAACTACATCGTAAGTGGCAACAGAGAGCTTCATTTCCTTCTAGTGGATATGAACAACTATTATTTGGATAGGCTTCAAAACATTATCAGAGAGCAGGAAGAAAAGTTTTTAGGATTAGAGAGGAAAGGAGATGGAACTGACAGAGAACTACTAAAATATGATATATATGAAGGCTTTCTTGCATGATATGCTTCAGTTCAGAATTTTACAGCAACATTCTCTATAACATTTTATGTTTTTGCCATTTACATAAGTATAATATTTGAGTGCCCGATATTGTTGAAAATATTTCTCCTTAAACATACATCTTCAACAGTAGCTATTATAATTTTGTTTTCCAGAAGGGGAGCATACTACATGACTTGCTTCAGGTAAGAAATCTGCAGTATTTGAATACCAGAAGTTCTTATACAATCACTGTGAATGCATTTCCTATTCAAATAAATGTTAGGATTTTTTTTTCTTTTGAATTGCTGATATGTCACAATATCTCTTAAGTCAGGTAATCCATTTCTATTCCATCTTTGCCTTTTTACATGATCAGCCTAAGTATTTCAACTTATATAGAGGAATTTACCTTGAAAGAATTCTAGGTTTGTTAATATTTGATGTTTTCATTTTTTTTTTTCAGTCCTGGATTTCAAAAAAAATACATTGAGAAAATTAAATGTTTGTGGGATCTGGCAGTGTTTATGTACCTTGTGCTGCTTTTTCCTTCCACACTTTATAACAGAAATCAGAAAACTTACACACTTTAAAACAGAAACAGAGAGGCTGATCTACTAATACTTTTTTATTTTCTTTTTTGGCATGTTGCTTTAATAATAAGTGCAAACAAAATATGAATTCCAATTTTGGAGATATTGGACTCTCATTTTTGTGGCTTTTAAGATGTATGCATTGTGTGCTATTTTCTTCTTCGGATGCACTGATGCAAATGAAAGAAAGATATTCTATTGATTGGATTAATAAGAAAGTAAATTTTGCATAAACTCTGAGTTACACAGCTGTAGGTTGAGATGGAACAGGAAAATGTGGAAAAATTTCATAAAGTTATCATGAAGTATTTCTGCTTATTAATATCTATGAATCTCTTTGAAAATGCAAATGGAAAAGATTTATATTAAGTTATAATTGCCTTGTAAGGACTCTTACTTCAGTGATCTCACTGTGTGAAACTATCTGCTGTATTGGCACCGAAAACTCATGGCACATTCAGAACAATCACCACATGGCTATGATGTAGGTGTAAGATTGAAGGTCCATGTTGCATCTCAAATATTCATCAAATCAAGCATCTCAGTCAATTGATGAATTTTTAATGAATGTTAATTTTTTATGCAAAACCAGCGTTGGACACATTTATCCATGGTTTTTCGGTTTTTTTTCTTTTCCTTTTAGCCTAGTGCTAATTCAAAGATGAAGTCTAGAAAACAGGCTGTGTTTTTCTTTTCAGTCATGAGTTCATTTCTTCAGGCCTCTGCTTTCCATGTCTACCCATCAAAGTACATTTGTTCAATCAATCTACTCAGAAATAAAAACTAGTAGAAAAAACCACAGAAATTTCTTACAGACTTACTTTTTTATGGGGTTTGGATTCCTTTTTTTGTTGTTTGTTTTCGGTCCACATAATATCCACAAGGTTTCATTTAAAAATGGTCAGAAAAGACCCAAACCAAATGAGTTTAATTTGGTTAAAATAATGCCTCACTTATTACAGTGAATGATCACAGCTCAGTGAAACCTAAAAAACAGCTGTGGCAGTGACAGAACAAGTATTTTCACTCTAAGAGTGAGGCAGTGTCCGTACTGAATGTAATTGGCATATATTTTGCAAAGTGATCTCTCCAAAGCAGATTGAAAAGCTTTTAGTCTGGAGGAAGGAGACAGACAGCTTTCACCAGAGAATAAATTGAGAAAATTAACTTTTCAGGAAGAGAAACAAAAAGCCACTTGAGTGGAAGAGAAGACATACAAAATAAATTAATACATTTATAAGTAAAAAGTAATACTGTTGTTGGAAACAACAGAGATTAATCAAACCATGGCTATTATCAGAAATTCTTCATGAGATCAGTGTGTCTTTGGACTTCTCACTGTTCTTTAAGGCAGACCACACAAAAATGCACACTAGATGCTCAGTCAGCATCAGAATAAATTTGGTGTGGGGTGTGCTCCTCTGGACAGAGCTATGCCAAGACTGTGTATGGGGTCCCATACACATGAAGAATAGCTTTTTACCTCAGTATGCAGGGATTTCACCCAGTAATCTCTTCTTATGCAACAAAGAAAAATACTATTTTTAAATTTTAGTGCTACCTTCACTACTCTTCAAACAAAACTCAAGCCAAGTAAATAAATAAATAAGCTCACAGTAATTTTATGTAGAGTGCGTTGTTTGAATGTGACTTCAACAAACAACACTTCACATTTATATGAATAGGCTTATTCAAAGGCTTAATGATTCAACTGAGCTCTGCAGACCACTTGGAACAATGCTTTGGTGACCAATACATTTATCTGGTTCATCTGCTCCCTTATTGACTACTTTTTCTTTTTCTCTTGCATCGGATGTTCTGAAGTTCTTTCTGCTGCTCTTATAAGTTGTCTTGTAAATATGAATGCATGAAGAAATATCTTTCTCCTAGGAAAAAACCAAAAGGATTTGGCTTGCCTTGAGTAGGTCAAAAACTTACATGTTACTCTTTCAGGGTGCAAAACTATCAGAAAAAATAAAGGCAGTTTTCTCAATCCTATAAGAGCACACAGGATATTAGTACACTATCTAATAAGAAGTGATGGGCCTATTAGAAAGTTAGGGGGCTTAAAAAAGCTCATTGGGGAAAGTTATATGAGACAGGAGATAAAAATTTTAAGAGAAAATCATGCTGCCCTTAGAAGACAAGACATTACTCATTTTCCTGTGATTTCTTAGATGAATATAATGTAGTCCAGAGAATTTACTGCTCTTATCTCTGGTTTGTTTTTTTTTTTAAATTAGAGAATCCACTCCTTTGCCATGGCTAACATTACCATAGGCAATCTATTTAGTTTCTCTTAGGCTTACTTCTTCTTTAGCTGTTGCTCCTCAGAGGCTCAGGAAAATTCACTAAAATTATATACTCAAGATGAGACAATAATTTCTTGGTTTTTTCCTATTCCAGTGCTCAGTGGTACAGAACAACTATAGTGTAAATTAAGTGTAGGAGAAGTTTGACTCTTTAATATTTTTATTAATCTTTACGCCTGGCTATATTTCAATGTGCTCATATGTAGAAATGAATATGTACTATTACTTTCTTTTATTATCGATATCTTTGAGAGAAATTCCCCCAAAGGACAACAGTATTTTAATAAGCTTAGCTATAACTATAATAATACAAAATAAATACAATTTTAGAATGTAAAAAATACAACTATTCTAAAATAGCAAGCACCCTCCACAATTTTATGGTCTCCTCTTTTCTTAAGCTTTAGAGTGCTATATTACTATTTTTCTAGATGGAAAGGTGCTATAAATATTTGTAATAGATTTAAAAAAAATAATCTATGCTGGCATGACATTTATATAGACTCTGTGCTACCTGAAGCTGTGACATGATGTAGTGGGTTCGTTCGCATTTGTTATCTTTTCTGAGACAAGAGATTTGGAGGAATGCAAAGCAGGCTCAAAACTTAAAGAATATGAAAAAGTTTATTAACAGAACTAAGAGGAAAAAAAAAAGAAATAATAAGAAATTAAAGCACCCCCTCCCTTTTCTCTTTCCCAACCAGCACAAAGGATAACAAGGATAACAAAACATGTTTCTTGGTCAGCATTTACAGTTCTTAAAAGTCTCTCTACTATTTAAGGAAACAGAGGTCTCTTTTGCTTCTCGTGGTTCCCGAAACTACACCAGCCAACAGTCCGCTTGGAAAATCTGCCGCTGGGAAAAACATCTCTCCCATGGGAAGAAATCACAGTCTCTTCACCATGGGCCACACATGGGGTCTCCAGTTTAAGAATGGACAAATTCCAGCCTGAAAACAACAATTCTCTTCTTCACAGAAATTTTTTAAAAATCTCTCACAACCTCTCACAGCTTCTGGGTAACCTGGCGTGGTCACCTTTGTTTTCTCACACAGGCTGCACTCCGAATTTTCTCATCCCCCATGTCTTTAAATGGATTAAAGAGAAAAACCGTTTGAGATGTTACAGTTCCTACCACGGTCTGCAGAAAGCAGGTTTAAGCTTTCGTGCTGCAAGCGCAACTCCTCCCTCTTTCTTCCCCGCTGCCATCTCAGCTTCACTCGCTTTCTGTTTCTCTCTGACGTTGAGGATGCCATGGTGAAGAGTTGTCTTCGTTGTTTAGGCTTTACGGTGGAGAAAGCCTCGCTCCTTTTTATGCTGCTGGCTGCTCAATGTTGTCCTTCAGCTCCATCGGCTCCCGCCGGGTCTCTGCGGGCCATATGGGGGGGATGGTGGAAGGGAGTTCGCCAGCCCTCAGAAGCCTCACCGGGTGGTTTCGGCTATTGCAGCAATTATGGCTGTTCCTCAGCTGCCCAGGGCTCTGAGGGGCTGTCCCGCAGGCACCCGGGGCTGTGCCCCAGCACCAGGGGAGGGGAGGCCCGAGGCTGCTCCGAGAAACGGAGCCTCGGGGCCCACCTTTCCCCCCTCCCCATGGGAGGCTCCAAACCGAAAATAAAGGGAACTTCCTCTGGCTCCACAGCCTTAAATATGGAAATTTCGAAAAGCGCTACTGGTTAAAAGACCTGTCCATCAACTCAGGTTCAACCTACCATACATGATTATTAATATGTTTTTTATGATATGAACAGTTCCAGAAAAATGTGTCAATCTACTTCAAAACAAGCTGATGAACAATAAATCCCATTCTAATGTTAAATCTGATTTAGATTTCTGAATTGTGTTAATTTTTGTTTGTGTTTTTCTTTTCTAAAAGTGGAATGTGTCATATTTTCATGTGCTAAAAAGCTGAACTTCTTTCTCTTTGTCGAATAAAATCCCCCATATCCTTTAAGTTGACATAATTCCTCCTTTTCATCCAAATGCAACCAAGAATATACAGATGTTACCAAGCAATCCTCTCATGTCTTCTTTTGTTTTCAAAAACTAGTTCGATGGGCAAATAATGTAGTTCTTCACAAATATTTTTCTATGACGTTTTTATAGATTGTTTTACACAATTTTAAAATTGAAGCTGTTTTCATCAGCTTAAGGCAATATTAAAATAATTTTTAACTATCAATAGAAGACTAAAATGCATTGCTGTTATCAAAGTAATTACTTCAATACTTCGTATTAGTTGTGACACCACATGCAACAGGTACAGAGAATTTGGAAGATGGAAGAAGTAACTGAAATAGTTCAGAGCATAATTTTTTTGTGAGGAATCATTTGCAAAATTCTGTATTTTCAAAGTAGGAAGTGTTATACAAACCAGAAAAAAACCCTAAACAGATAATTTAGTAACTAGTTTAGTAGACTGCATATATTATTTGCTCACTTACAGCTTACCAAAAAGCTTTCTAGAAATTCACATACTAGACTCATTGTTTGTTTTAAATACAGCCTACTTTTTATATAAATGCCGTCTTGCTAAACAAAATTTCATGCAAACTAGTGCTGCATCATTCCTTATTAAGTAATTATGTTGTCACTGATATTAATTATTGTTAACTATCATTAAAAGTGGTTGCTATTCTAAATGTGCTGGATGCTGTTTTCTACCTTTTTGTCTGTTAAGAGTTATCTATCACAAATCATTTTACCATTCATGTAGGCATATGTAATTCTATTTCTAATACTACATCTGGAAGAAAAAAAATAAAGTAAGCTCTTAATCCTGTCACTTACTCATGTAGGCTTTTTCGGAATATTTTTCATTGTTTCTTGCAACTTCTTTGAACTATGAATATCATTGATAACCTAATTTGCATTATATTCATAGAAATAATGCTTTCTGCCTGTACATTGTGGTTTTCAGATTATACATTTATCAGTGTCGCACTTTAATTTTCAGTTAATTATCACTTTGATTATCATACATTTCTGTTAGGCAGATTAGCACTATTACTGTATTTAAGGTGAAAATCCAGGCCTGGTTTTCACAATCTTTATACAAGTTGGGATGTGTGCGTCCTAGCAAAAATCAAAGTAAAATCTCACTAATCAGATTTGGCAGTTGTGCTTTTCTGGGAAAATCAGTGACACAGTTCCTCAGTGAAGCCAGTGGCAAAATTACAGTGGAATTCAGTGAAGCAAGGATTCCTTATTCACTTCTAAACTGCACCTGGGAGTACACTGAGGAAATATGCAACAAAGAAATAGTAATTAACTGTTCACACAATCCTAACTGAGTGTCTTTTCTTTTACAGGGCTTGTAATTGAACAAGCAGCTTTAGTCTCTTCTTAGGAGTCTTGCTGAGTTAGGAGAGTTGCCAGTGAGTCTGAAATACAGTTGATATCCATAATTTTTTTTAGTTTTCATTAAAGTTTTAGTTTAGAACAACATTTACGCTGTTGTTTTCCTCAGTGTGTCCCTCATTGCAATTAAGAAATAGTAGTTCAATGCATATTAAAAAAAAAATTACAGCACAATATTATATCCCAAATGTTCCCCAAAAAGGTCAGAAATAAAATAATATCTTATACTAATTCACTGTATTTTACATTAATCATTCCCTATCATCCCGTGATAATGAGTATTATAACAGGATAGAGAATATGACATACTAAGATAATAGACTTTTTAAAAATCAGTTTTCTATTATTATGCTGCACATGATCATTCAAAGGTAGTTGTAAGAACTACCACCATAACTCCAGCATCACACTGAAGTACTGCTTTTGTAGACCAATATTTTCAAAACTGTTAAACGTAACATTTAGCATATCCCAATGAGAACAGTGACAGTAATCCCAAATAATACTTTTTAAAGCACAGTTCCTCATAAAGAAACAAATATGCCAAAGGCAGATCAATTTACGGCACCATGACACAAATGGATGCTTCCCTGGAATGATGTGCTATTAGAAAGGTCAGCTTTACAAGTACAGAGATGTGCTACCAATTTATTTTCATGCATCCTTAATAGGTTCTATTTTGTCTCTCATCTGGTGCTGAGGAAAGGTATTGATCCCCAAAAGGCATTCTAGTTGTTTACTCATAAAAGAGAAGCAATTTGGTACAACTTATAAACATAAAAGAGCTGCATAAATTCTAGGGACACTGAAGGTGGGAATGGTTATATAAAGCGCCATTACTTCCCAAGTATGTCTGCCCCAGTTGCTGCCCACTGACACTAGTATCGAATGAAGGCAGCTACCAACTTCTCCTGTGATTCTCTCAATGCAAAGGTGGTTCTCTGACTCTCTTCAACAGTGGACATCAAAAGGTTGTTAGTTTTTCAAGTTACTCATATTTATTGATCTTCTGTCTAAAAAGCAACAACAGGTAAAACATTGCTAGCCTGTAGATGAATTGCTTATGATGTTCTGGGGAGTGAATATTTTTTAAAATAAGCACTGTTCCCATGAAGCATGCACTACACATGGTTTAATTTAAAGGCTTCAAGAAATGTACACTGTCCTCAAGTACTGCTTCACAGAGAGATCTGCCTCCAATCATTTCTGTTACAGCAGTATGTCATCAGTCATTCTCCTCAGCAGTTGCTATGTGCTCATAGGTCGTGTAGAAGCAAGGAAAACCTTGTTGTCCTGCAGTTTAGGACAACCAAAAAACTGGTTCATACAAGAGAAATACAATTACTGCAGACAAGCTGTTGGCCTGAACTGAAATTCCTCAGAGCATTGCCTAAATAGAACATCTAACCAGAAAGTGAAAGTAAAATCACTTTTTGTCCACCTGACAGAGATGATTACAGCAGGAATGGTCACTTGCAGTCCTATCACTTTGGTTTGTGTATTGGGTTTGCATGACAAGATTTCAGTTGCAGAAGGGCTACAAAGGAAAGAGCAGCAGTGACAACATGAGATGAACTGATCACAGCGCATCCATCTATGCTTCTGTGGGGGGAGGAGGGAGAGAATTCAGGAGAGAAGTTGTGCCCAGGAAAAAGGGAGGAGTGGGGGAGAGGGGGTTTAAGATTTAGTTTTATTTATTACCCTACTTTGATTTGATTAACAATAATTAAACTAATTTTAAGTCAAGTCTGTTTTGCCTGTGGCAATAACTGGTGAATGATCTCTCTCTGTCCTTATACCAGTCCATGAGATTTTTGTTATAATTTCTCTCCCCTCTCCAGCTCAGAAGGGCAATGATACAGTGGCTTTGGTAGCCATCTGGCATCATGTCATAGTCAACCCATCACAGTTTGTTAAACTCCCACTTTTGAGTAGTACAATCATGTTTCCCACAGTGCTTTTGAAATTACGTCTGCAGTCACTCACCTCTGTGGTTTTACAAATTCTACTCTGTTTTTTGGACAGTTTTTCAAAGAAGCTGAAATGAAAGCACTTTTTTTTTTTTCTGATTCTGCTGTCTGATAACCTAACAGGAGCTCCAAAGTGTGCTTGGAGGAGTAACTTTAAAGAACAACTTCCTTGCCTAGCCTAGCAGGATACTGATGAAGTAACAAGGAGTACTATAACATCAAGGTAGTTAGTGGTGAAACATGAACCAAATGAGGCCCGGTATTTTTCTGATTAAAAAAACTATGGGTGGAAGAACAAATGAATGCTGGATTATGCCTACTTATAGTCAGATAGGCAATTTAAGTAGGATGCCCTTTAAGAAGCAGTGCACCAGCTTTTATTCTGATATGAAGCCCAAATATTGCACAAAACCTGTATATCTAAGCGCTGCATCAAGCCACGTGCAGCTGACTCCAGAAAATGAACAGAGGAAACGGGACACCCAGGAGCTTTGTGAAGCCTGCAAAATGTGCATTAATTGGATCTGGATAGGAGGCTACCATTCGTGTTGCTCCGGCAAGAATTCTACTGTGTGCTCATACTAGCACATATGTGCTACCCAACTGCCTGTGCACTGATCATAAGCTCAGTATACAAAACGTGATTAAGATTGGCATGAGTGTTGATGAAATACAATGCTTCTTATTATTTATATTAGACATTAAGAAAATTTGACTTCTCTACACCGAAAACATTCCTCAATGAATGACATTGAGGTGGAAGAAGAAGACAAACTTCTACCACCTGCTTTAGATTCAATCATGAGAAACTCTTTGTCACTCCTAGAAGTGATAGTTAAGACCACGTCAGAGACGTAATGAATAAACAAAAGGAAGACTGCTTCACTCTTGCTGTTTATGTCAATTGTGATCCAATGAAACAGAAAACTCTTCAGTTGTAACTGCAGGGAGACATCAACATTAAGAAAGCACAAGCAACTTTAAAAATTATTATTATTATTATTATTATTATTATTATTATTATTTAAACCCCATTAATTCTCAAAAAAAGGCAGGCCTCATTGTCAACAACTGCATAAAAATCAAAAATGTTCATAGGGAGTCTGGCAATTTTCTTTTCATCCATATTGTATTCTCAGGGAAAACTGTTTCTCTAATGAAAACTAAAATTTTGACATATGTATTCACATACATGGATGGGGAGCTATTTCTAAAGAACTAATATTTCACTTAACTACAGATAAAATGCAGGCAATAAAATTTGGTTGTCAAATTTAGTGGTATATGAATAAAAACAAAGTAAGCAATGTAGGATTAAAAATCAAAGTAATCAAAGTAGTTTTTTTCTTCAACCAAGATAATTCTTAACTGTTTGTCTGTACAGCTTGAAATTTCTTTACAGAGTTCTGGGAAGGTTTTAAGAGTCATATTCATACAGGACCAGATCTAAAGGCTAGTGAGAAAATCTGATACCCTTCCAATGACATGGTAGAAGCGGAAATTTAATTTAGATCAAGCCTGTTGTAAGTTTCTATTACCTGAATATCAAGACTGAAAACTGTCTCTCTGTTTTAGCTGCAGTGCTCTACAATAAGCAAAGAAAACTCTGAGTCTAAATGTGAAAGGACCCACTGATGGAGGCTATAAAAAAGAGGAACCAGCAATCTGATTTGTGAAGGAAGTTAATAACATCCCAATTCTTAAAATATCAGGTTTCCTCTTGTGTTTAAACATAAAACAGTCAGAATGAAGTGAGGTTGTGGCAGAGACAAGATTAGTGAAATAAATAAAGAAATCACAAGCCGCACTCTACAAGCAGCTTGGAAAACTTGTTCTTCTCAACCTCTTAAAAGGAAAAAAGTTCATTTTACTCCCTTTCCAAAATTATCACTCCAGATTAGTTCCTGTTCAGCATAAGGTTGAAAGTGGTCAGAAAACTGAAGAAAACAAACATCACACTGATCTTCAGGCAGGGCAAAAGAAGGATTTTGGGAACTACAGACCAGTAACTCAGCCTTATCTCAATTTCTGGGAAGATGGATGAAGGGAATCCCCCTCTGGACTCTTGTAGCTACAAAGAAACAAGATGACTGGGAGCAGCCAGGGTGGATTGATCAAGGATAAGTCTTGCCTCACTAACCTGGCTACCTTTTTCCAGTGAGGTACTGGTAGAGAAACTGATACTTTGGGTGAGGGGATACTACTGAGTACTGTATATTCTGACCACAGCAAGGTTTTATACCAAGAAAATCAGGAGAATGCCATTGGTGGTTGGTTTGTCTTTTATTCATACCAAATGAAATAGTTACTTGTACTAGTCATGTGGACCATTGCTTTGGCCTGACAGCTCTCAGCCTCTGTTTGCCCTGTGCCCTGGCCATGGTGGGGACTCTGCTGGATTCACTCCTGAACACTGGAATCTGACTTGCTCTTGTAGCCCAAACTGGGACAGCACTTGGTCCCTCTGGCTGCCCCACTCCCCCTGGTCCATTCCCTGGTGCAGGTGCTGCTCTGATGCCTGGGTGTATTGCTGACTCCTGGCAACTTGCTGCCTCCCAGAGCCCTTCCTGAAGAGCTCTTCATAGCTGGTTGTCACCTCTGAGGCGAGACTTTCCTTGGCCTTAGGGGAACCCCAAAGGGTTCCCATCAAACCATTTTTCCAGGTCCTTCTCAAATACAGCCCTGCCTCCAGCTCACTGACTGCTCCTCCCAAGCTGATGTCATCCGCAAACTATCTAGGAGTGCTTTCTCTCCCAACATCTGGGCTCTAATAAAGCCAGTAAACTGCATGGACACAACACCAATTCAGCCAGTAGACAACACTAGTTAGTGCCTGCCAGCTGAAATTTGCACTACTATCAAAACCCTTTGAGCCTGTGCATCCAGCCACCATGTCATTCAGCTATCTAAACTGGATCTCACTAATTCAGTGATAAGGAAACTCTAGGACGCTGTGACAAAAGCCTTGCTAAAGTCAGGGTACATCTAGACCCTTTCCAGGGACTAAGGGAAGGCTGACTTGCCTGTATAGCATGGATTCTCCTTATTACTCTTTTTGAGGATGATGTGATGTTTGCCTTTTTTCAAGCATCAGAAAAAAAGCTACAATCTTTGAAGATGACAGAAATAAGCACTGCAAAGACACCCGACAGTTGCCCTTGGTGAGTTCTGTCTGGTCCCATGGACTGGGAAGCTCAGAGACTTGGGTGTCTTAAGGCCAGATTTTACCAGTAAAAACAGAGACAAAATTGCACTTCCACCATCTGCATGTCTTTGGTCACCTCCCCTGTAGCAACAGGCACACATTTTCATTAGCTTTCCTGTTATCAAGAAGTCCTCCTCCACCTACAGTCTTTTACGTGTCTGAGGTCAGAGGCTCCATGTTTATTCACATTATCTTTTTCTGACATGCTTGCTTGACTTTCCCTGCAGCGAAATGAACCATTCTTGTGCTCTGATGAAGGACATCCATGAAGCACTTCCACCTAATCTCTCCAGGACCAAGCGGGTCCTTGAAAAAACCAAGAGTCATAAGCCTAAATTTGAACATGTTCTTAAAAAAAGAATCAGTTCCTAAAATCAGAATTTCAAGGACGTTTGAAAAAACAAATCTTAAGCATGCAGGGCAGCAACTATCTCCTGTAACTCAGATATGTAAAATAAAAGTTATATGTATTCCCTTATAATGATTTTAGGCCCATATCAGTCAATCACAAAGATTTTAGGAATAGGTAGGTAAGAAATCTCCTAATATGCCTACAATCCCATTGTATGCTCCTCTTCAGTGTATGAGCAGAGAAATAAGTCTGTTTCCAGAACAACTCTTCAAGACTCCAGAAATTATTAAAAAGGTGCCTGTAAATGTCAAAGAAAAAAATTGCTATTTTACCCTTGACAAGACTGATAGTTACTAAAGGAAAACTACCAGTATGTCTTGGCTCTTCTATCCTGATTATATTCTGTAGTATTCTCCACCTCCTTTGCATGTGATGTTTGCTGCAAGAGTGTCACAAGCCAGAGAAGAAAGTGAAGCTGAAAGAAACTAGCAGTCTTATTTATTTATTTGTAACATTTTTTTTTAAACAGTCATGTCAGAAACCTGACAAAGAGCAACACTAAACTGATGGACCATAAGTGACTTCCTGGACTGAAGTAGGTTGATTGAATAATCAAATTCTAATGCCTAATGGAAAAAATAAACCTTATTCAGTCCAACCTTTCCAAAAAAAAAAAAAAAATCCCCACAACCTACTTACAGATTTTATTGGATATTTTTTTATATCAAATGCCTAATGAGATGGCAAGCATGCATGAGTAATCACTTTTACTTACTTGTTCCTATTAAAAAAAGATGAGCTACAATTCTTTCAGTCAGAAATAAAAATTCTTCTGATGCCTGGAAAATAGAATAGATCTTCCCAACAATGGTAAAGTGAACATAAAAAGCAAACCTTTTCTTGAAAGTGTTCAGGTACACAATATGGCAAAAATAGCATGGGGTATAGCAATCCTGCAGATTTTACAAGTTGATTAGTATACTTATCATATACAGTCCAGTTAAAAGGTTAGTTGGCTAGGTAATAGTTCTTGGGGTCCTGCCCCACTGGAAGTAGTCCAGAGTTTTCTTTCGTCTCACTTTTGTTATGTCTGGTCCAGATTCTGGATGGAAAACAGAATGTCCTTTTAGTTGGTTCTCTTCTTGGAATAAGACTAAATAATATTTAGGAATGTGTTTATAAGTATAGAAACGTAGGGAAGAAAGATAAGAAAAGTACTAGAAGCTACAGCCATGTTTTAGCAATCTACAAAGCTATCAATATATGAAAAATATAAGTGACACCTATAATTAGGCATCACTTCCCTGATCAGTAACATTAAATTAGCTCTTTATTTTTATTCAAAGAAAGTAGCACATTTAAATTAAACTTCATATGGAAGAATAAATATCTGTCTTTAATAAAATCAGTGTTTTTCCCTCCCTTGTCTATACAACACTTTTAATTCTTTTTAAACTCTTTGATGGGTTTAGTAGAAAAATTTTCACCTTAGCAAATGCCAAAAAAAATCACAAAATACCCACTGCTCTTGGAATTGTTTTCAACGCATCAGCTGGAAAATGGTTTTCAGTTTTTTTGTGATAAGTTGTATTTCCAGCAACTCCAAAATTTAGTGTGGGAGGGCAGAAGTCTCAGTATACTTTTAATCAATTTTCAAGGTGCAAAAGTAGCTGATATTGAATGAGCTGAATCTTAGTGAGGAGTAAAAATTAGTGGATAAATATTGAATTTTGACATTAAATGAACAATGTGTCCTGTTTTGTTGAGGTTGATGCCTTTCAATTTCTACTTCAGCTGCCATAGGAATGGAAGCCTGTCTCTATCATGCAGTTTGCATATAGCAGTCCCAAGAAATCTGTGGTGACTCTTTTTTTGGTCTAAGAATCAAAGCTTTCCAAAGCCTGTCACTGAGATACAGCTATAAACCAGCTAAGCGCTAAGAAAATAAAATTGCCATGCACATTTTCCATAAAATTGTACTCTGTAGCATTTTGCTTAGCAAAAAGGGATATAACCTTGTGGCCTTTCAAATTTTAAAGGATGTTTATATGAAAGACAGAGAAAGACTTTTTACCATGGCCTGCAGTGACAAGACAACTGGCACTGGTTTTACACTGAAAGAGTACCCATTGAAAGAGTAGGTCAAGGTGGGATATAAGGCAGACATTTCTAGTTATGAAAGGGATGAGACTGGAACATGTTGCCTAATGAACCTGTGGGCATGTAGACTTCTCTCTGCTGTATTTTTGCTTTTATATAAATATTTAACTTTTTTCCTAAAATCACTTACTGTCACTAAAACTATTATTCTGAAACTAGGGATCTGCCCCTTGGACTGAAAATGGAACAACATTTCTCCCATTTTGTGGTTATACATAACAAAGTTGACTCATGGGCATACCACTTCAGTGAAATTCTAGAATAAAGAGCATAATGTCAGCCTGTCTTTGGGTGGAATATCTTGCAGAGCCTTTCAGGTATTTTGCAGTTGACAGGGCTTTCTACAAAAAGGGACAGCTGAAATGAACCTGAAATAAACTTTGATGTCCTCTAAAAAAACTCTGAAAGCTTAAAAAATTATTTATACCAAGGCCCTCTATGGTTAAGTGCTAGATGGAGAATATTTCAGTCCACATTGCCTGTTGCATTGCCCCAGTATTACCAAAAGTTTTTCAGATGCAACATAATTGTCATCTCCCCATTTATGGATTTGACACTACATAATAGGTGTACATCTGTTTCTGTGCTTTTTCTCACAACTTTAGAACTTCCTATAAACTCTCCCAGTGTCTCCTTAGCACTATTGTGGTGCTGTTTGAATAAAAAACTCTATCAGTTAGGTACTGCTGAGATCACTGCCCAGCATATTGATCAGTATCGCCTCAGTCTTGTACTCCCCTGGCATGTCTGTTTCCAGTTGCTGTCTCACATTTTAAACACCATGGGAAAGAGAGTTCTTCTTATTCTTTCATACAACACCTAGTATAAGTGAGACCTGAACCATGGCCAAGGTCTGATGACAGTATAAATACCAGTATTACAGGAAAATAGCATAAAAAAGTATCTCAAAGCAAAGCATTTCTGAAGCAGGTAATTATTTGAGTCATATTTTTAAATCCCACAAACTGGTTAGACCATGGTTCTTTCAGATCACACAAGCAGTATGTCTACTCCCCAATATTACATTTTCTGTTAGAATTATTATCTCTTAATAGTTATTACTGAGTATTCACGTCTGCACAGAATTAGTTTTCCCAAAGCAAGCTGCTCTGTAATTCCAATTACAATGGAAGAATAAAACTAGGATTGCACCTGTCTGACAGCAGAAGAAACTACAGAAGAATTTGATGCTTCCTTTACTCCAGGACAACCATAGTTTTAGGACATCTCACCACTCTGAAAATCTCCCAAAACCTTATTTAGGTCACCATGGTGACCACGACGAACTGGTAGAAAAAGCAGTCACCCCCAGAAATCACAGTCCCACATCCATGTCACTGATCCTAACTGTGACATGGGCCAACTTACGTCATGTGTCATTATGATGAGTAGTACCAAGACAAGAACCATGTGATTATATAACACCAAATATATACTTTATTATATGTTACTATATATATAATATATAATGTTATATATTATATATATTATTATAGATATACTTTATTTATACACCTGTGAGGGAAGACTGGAGATTGTGTGAGGAGACCCACAATCCACAACATGTGAGGAGATGCCCATCATCTTTGTCATTTGAAAATTCTTTTTAGATAGGAGACAGAACCTAATTATAGCCTCCAAAAAAGGTTTAGCCTTAGGAGTAAAACAGATTTTAGGGAGAGAAATTTGAAGGATGATAGATGCTAAATGATGCCAAGTAAAAGTTAGTTTAGTCATCTCAGGATTATGGACAGCATGAGGCACTGTTTGGAAGAGAAGATTGAGAACATGATCCAAAGTATGGTTCACCTGGATTTTATCACTAACTTCAATAAAGAAATATGATTTAGCATAGTATAGCATATAGTCAACAAAGGAAAAAATTAAAAACTATTGGACCTTATCTGTGAAAGTGACTGATTCAAAAAATTTAAAAATGTCTTTATTTTCATGACAAAGAAAATGTAACAGGGCAGCACAGAAAAACAAATAAGACTATGTTACTAAAGAAATTATGAAAGATCTGGAGCTAGTGAAGACTATGTGGGGAGAACTGAACAAAAGGCAGGGACACTGTGTTAAGATGCCAGTGTTTCAGTCAGCAGTATTTCTGAGACTGGCAGGAGGAAGCAGAAGGAGAGTCAGAAGGAAAATTTTGGAATTAAAAGGTAGTAATACATTAGGATATTTCTGCAAGCACTCCTTGTTTTTGAATGCTTGTTCCTCTTTAAAATGTAGTAAAATAATCTTCAGAAGTTGGCTGCCTTCATTTTAATAGGAGGCATAGATACAGATAGGCAGTTCCTATAGCTCATTAAAAAATGTCTTCTAGGAATATTTTTTTTTCCTAGGGGAAGAGCAGTCTGTGGAGATTAACATCCATCTCACCAGAGAGTCTTGTTAGTGAAGTATAAAAATAAATCATATTTCTGCAGCACAACGAGAGCTGTGAGCTACAACACAGAACATCTTTCAAACCATTTTTCCACACGATCTTTATTCTCACTGACTTACCAACCACACAAAAGCTTACACAATGAATATAAATCATATCTATGAGGAATTTTTATCTTTCCTAAAGGCTGAGAGCAGACACACACATGTTGCTTTATTCTTCAAACAATGTGATGAATATTTTATGAGGTATGAAGCTCAGTCACTTCCATGAAAGAGACACCAAAGGAAGGCTGAGTCTCTGCCCTCCCATTTCCTCTCCTCTGGTTCACCTCCCACTCTTCCAAATTAACTTTCACACATGTGAGAAATAGAACAGACTGTGGTCACACATACCCCCAGGAAATCCGTGACTTGTACAGCAATAACTTGTACTGTGTCACTTATATTTGTCTCATGCTACTTAAAAGAGAAAAAAGTTTTCAGCAGCAAATTCATGCACTCCTGATCTGTTTTGTCCTTGGGGAGGCCAAAAAAGGTGGTGGTTAACATTGTCCCAGAGCAGAGAGGATTAATGCCAACAGACTGAGAACCTGGGCAGGTAAAGTTTCAGATCACTGCTGACAAAGCTCATGAGATAACACAACAGATTGGAACAATTACCTGCTTGAAGTTCCTTGAAGTACATTTTTTTCTCCCAGCCTAGTTTTGACTCACAGGAAACTATTGAAGTTCATAAAACATAGATATTTCAAACTTGATTCTTCCCTACTAAGCAGCTCATGCATGATTTATGTCTGTATACAGCAGATGTAAGAGAACAAGACTGAACTGATTGCGTTTCATACCTGCATTTATCTGGGTATAAAGGACTGCATAAATAGCAAAATGTGAAGCATCAGGCCCATTTTCTTAAATGAGTAGCAGAAGAATCTTTTTCTGAAGCTCAGTCCATGCTGTCAGAGGGGAAGCCTAATCACCACTGCACTGAGAGAAGATCCCTTTCTTCACTGATCATTGGTGGAATTTTTGTATTTGCAGAAGGTAAAATAAAGACAAGGGAAAAAACAAATACATTTCCTTTCAGTTCTGACAAGGAAACTGATGACCTTCCTAATGTAAAAAATTGTTCCTTGCTCAGTCATCTTTTTTTTTTTTTTTTGTTACAGGTACTGTTTTGCTACTAAGCTTAACCAAATGAATGCTGAAGTCATGGAAAGAGACTTTCAACTTGGGAGTGACATTTTTTTCCTATAAGGGTGAAAATTAGGGATGTTAATGATGATTCACAGGCTCAAAGACTTAGATACTTGCAGCCCCAGAACATCTTTACTAAGTGATGCAACAGTCAGAGCTAGTGGGACAAAAAAGGGACAGGATGGAAAGTTTAGGTGAACACAACTTAGGCCAGCATTACAAAGCACACTACTATTTTTGCTCAGATCACTGCCAAGACTACACATGCATTCCTGAGATCCAGGTGATATAGTGAAGACAGTTCCCTTAGATATCCTTACCACTCCTTTTCGTCTTTCTCATTTTAAAATTATCAATTAAAATCCTGTTTAGTGGATCCTTAATCTAAACCAGAAGGGTTTTCTGAGCTAGAGTTTGGTCCCATTCCAGAGGTTTATTCTTAAAAGTACTGTTCATGTTGCAAATAAGAAGAACTTTCAAAAGATAACGCTTGAGGGAGTAAAATGAGCATTTCTTTTTCCCATCTGTGGTTGTACTGTGCAACTATATCAGAGACTTCTGAACCTCTTGCTGATGAAATCAATAGGAATCCTTTTTACTCTCTTAAAAATGACTGAACATCTGAATTCACACTCTTTTCTTTTCTCACTCTCTAGCCACTCAAAATACAGTGACACTTAAAGCTGCTTATACTTTTAAAAAGTTTTGATTCAAGAAAAGCCATTCAGCCTTCAATTTTTATGCATCTGACAGAGAACAAAGTAGAGAGGAAGCACAAGAGAGAAAAGGACTAGACTAAGAGTGATTTGAGATACTAAAAATACTGTTTAATCAGATTTCTAAGTCCTCACCCATCCGTAGCAACCAGAAATGTTTCAGCACTTCACAAAGTTAAGGAGAAATTAATTAGTGTTTCTATTTTTTCCATCAAAAATTATTGAGAATTTATTCTGGGATAACACAGTAAACATTTTCAAAGTAAATATATAGCTTAGTAATCCAATTTTAAGTGCTTCTAGTATTCTGAATGCTTTATTGTGACATATCTTCTTTGCTACAAAAGTTCAGTTTCACTGGGCAGAGCTATTAGACATGAAGCTTATGCCTATTTATATTCTAAAAAGGTCTAAGGTTTGCTTCCTGTTTTCTTCCTGTTCTTTTTTTAAAAGCAGTAATTCATGTTTGAAAGCAAAGAAAATCTGAAATTCTACACAATACATAAGAGAAAGAGATGACATCCCTGTGGACTAGAGAAAAGACAAAGTAATAGATAGAAATAGAATGTTTTTACCTAATAAAATACACTAAAAGAAATCAAGTAAATGTGTAATTTAATTTTAGAAATTAATGCTGTGAAGTCTTCAAAAGATTCTGCTACCTATATTCTGAAAGTTTCCTGTTAGGTCATGACAGCAGTATATCCAGGTGCATTGTTCCCCCTCTGGAAGTGACTATAGGAAGAATTAGCAACTGAAGGATACTGTATGCACCAGTGTTCTCCTAGCATCCATAAGCAGTGGATTAGTACCTTCTTTCTGACTTCCAGCTATTTAAACGTTTGCTGAGACCAATGTAGCTTAAAACTTCCAAATAATATTTCAGCAGTTTTTAGTGTTGCGAAGCAGAGACTTTTATTTAAGACTGTTTTCTGGGGGAGGGGGGTGTGTTTTGTTCTTAATTTTATTTTAGTAATATCTTAGTGTTATCTGTTAGTGCATTATGTAATACAGAAAAAGGTAGAGGAAAAACATGGTGCTATCCCTGACATTAACTATATGCTTATTTAACAAAGCAGAGAAAATTATTGTGATATTCTGGGTATTCTTTTCAAGCTATTCTGTTCTTACTTTTATTACTCATAAGGGAGAAAAAATATTGCCCTAAAATGATAGTCTGGACTGTATATATTAATGTATCTATATCTATAGATGTATATATACACAGACACTGGAATTTGTCTTCTAAGGGCTTATTAAAAAAAAATGAAGCAAAAGAGAGTAGGTTTAGATTTTATATTAGGAGGAAGTTCTACACTTTGAGGGTGGCAAGGCATGGAATAGGTTGCCCAGGGAAGTTGTGGGTGCCCCATCCCTGGAAGTGTTCAAGAGAGCAGGCTGGATGGAGCTCTGAGCAACCTGGTCTAGTGGAAGGTGTCCCTGCTCATTGCAGCTGGAACTATATGATCTTTAAGGTCCGTTCCAACCCAAGCCATTCTACAGTTCTATGATTAAGTTGGATTTTTTTTCCCCATTACACAGAAGATGAAAAAAGAATGTCAACTGCAGCCAAAATAATTTGAAGCTCAAATCCATCTATTTTGTGCTTCCACAGAAATGTGTCTTCCTTCTCAACCTTTTCCATTTTCTTGGATCTCTTTTTGCAATAAAATACTAGTAAATATAGCTAGAGATACCAGCATTTCTATTTTTAAAACCAGTTAAATTTAGCTTATGAAATCTCAATAGCTGTATCATATCAGCAGTAGAGGAACTGTAAACAAGAAAATATCACAAACCATTTTCAAGACTGTCTCTCAGAGTGAAATATTCTGTGGGTCTTTCAAACAGCTTTCTAAGTAAAATGGAAAACTAAATGCAAAAGCAACCATTCATTAAACATTTCACTGTGAGGAAGAAACAAAATGAAACCACCCATACAATAATAATGGCCTGAACCTCACTCCCAAAAGAGTAAATGCTTTCAAATGCAATATCAAGCCAATATCAAGTTAATGGAAAGAGGTCTGCTAATGCTCTCTATGCTTTTTAAGTACCACTCCCCAGAACAGCAATAAAAACCCCTGCAGTTACTTGTTGAAATGTTTTTGTAAATATTGATTCCCTCTTTGGGTGAGATTCAGATGGTTTAAAGCCATTGTGGTCCCTTGGGCCACACAGCAAAAAACAACTGTGCACAGAGGCAGGTGGCAGCTGGACTGGCTAAACCTGGACACCACCAATCACTTCTCTGTTCTGGTACCAACAGCTGCTGTGAGTGCACAAGGAAGTGTAGGCAGACCAAAATCTTTGCAGAAATGAGAATTCAAAGGCATAGATGGCTTTATTGTCAGGTAATGGTATTGGGAGCTTTTAACCTCCAGATAATGGCACAAAATTGCCTGAGGTCATCAATGACTGAAAATTGTGACAATTAGATGGCTTCTTTGTGGCCTACAGGAAATGAATTGGTGGCCTCATTCCAGTTGTCTATCATAAAACAATTACTGCTAATGCTGATTGACATCTTTGATTGCAACCATGGCTCAGAGGCCAAGACTGAATGAGCCTTGAAAATAAACTGCCCTTCAACCCAGAAAAGTCAATCCTCTGAGCCAGAGGTGAAGCACACACTAGACTGAGAAAAATGTACCTCTTTTTGCTCACTCTACTGACAGAAACTTTGTTTCTCCTACTAAATGTCAGTGCCTTCACTGCCTGTGCTTGAGATGGAAGAGAAAATGCAAGTTGTCTGGGAGAGTTTAGGAAGATGTATTACATATAACTCTTTACGGATTTCATTCAAGCATGTAAGACTTCAGATGGTGTGGTGCTGTGGTGCTAAGTGCTGTTCAGATGCTGCACCCAACAGCCCACTCACTGAACTGCTTGCCATCAAAACAAATGGGACAGATGTGGGAGCCATGAAGCACCATTACCAGTGTTTGACTGACAGGGCATGAGGCTCAGTGACACAAGGTAATAAAATCTAAGATCAAACAGTTAATGCGTGGCAGAAAAATGAGTCAAAACAGAGGATTGGATCTCGGCTATAAAAGTGAGTTAAAGGCAAATAGTTCTGGGTTACGCAGATATTTTATACCTTTTGCTTGTGGCATCACAGAAGGGAAGTGGTGCGTGAGTGTCCATGTGTTTGATGCCAGTCTGGCATTACTGATGTGCAATGGAAAAAAGGAGGGGTTTTAGACTACATTTAGATGTAAGAAAAAACTCAGTTCCTGCCCAGTGTTTAAAGTATTTGTAACTGATTAAATCCTGTCCCAGACACAACTAGATCAGAAGATTTTATTTGAGGAGCTGTTCTTGAATCTTATAAAAGATTTCATGTGCTGGGAGACATCTCAAACCTCCTGTTCCCAACTATTTATTTCACTGAATAAAGGTCAGTTTGTACTGGCTATGTAAAATATGGATGGTGGTAAACACATACATTGATTAGCACTTGAAAATGTCATGCTAATAAAAATATAAATTAAAAAAAAAAAGAAACTAAGTGTTAGAATGATCCTACACAATGCACGGTTAAAATGTGCTTCTTCTGAAGTAGTGGGGATTGAAAAATCTCAGTAGATGCCTGTAGAAGTGTATGACTCCATGTTGGCAGCTCTCCTTGGCTGGACAGGATTCAGCCTTCTCACCTTTTTCTGTCTTCAGTTATATAGCATGGGCTGTGTCTGCTTGTCTTAGGCACTGCAGTACAGTTTCAGCTCTAAGAAAATCTATGCAGCAGCGAAAATTCACAACAGTGGTTTTCCAGTGGACTGGAGCATTTCAAGCATAACTCTTGAAATTACCTGAGGCAAACAAAGAAAGATCAAAGAAACCTAGAGGAAATTATGCTAATGCTCAGATGAAGCATAATAAGCAACCTCAAACTGGACCTTATATAATCCATCGGCCTTTTCCTCTAAAGACAATAAATGTCTTTCACTGGTCTTACATTTAGGGAGGTTAAAACCAGTGTATTTCTTTATCAGTTGTCCCACTGTACAAATGAAAAAGACCTATAGAATCACAAAACCATTTAGAATCATAGAATGGTGTCTTTGGAAGGGACCTTAAAGATCATATAATTTCAACCACTCCACCATGGGCAGGGATGCCACCCACTTGATCATATTGCTCAGGGCCCCACCCAAAGAGGTTTTGAACACTTCCAGGGGTGGGACACCCACAGCTTCTTTGAAGAGCCTGTTCCAGTGCCTCACTACCCTCAGAGTACTCTCAGCCTGTCTTTGCAGAAGAGATGTTCCAGCCCTTTGATCATCTTTGTGGCCCTCCTCTGGGACAATTCCAACAGGTCCATGTCCTTCCTGTGCTGGGACCCCAGGGCTGGATGCAGTGTTCCAGGTGGGGTCTCACCAGAGCGGAGTGGAGGGGCAGAATCCCCTCGCTCCCCTGCTGCCCATGCTGCTTTGGATGCAGCCCAGGATACAATTGGCTTTCTAGGCTGGGAGTGCACATGGCTGGGTCATGTCCAGCTTTTTATTCACCAGAACTCTCAACTCCTCTCCACAGGACTGCTCTCAATAAGTTTATCTTCCAGTCTGTGTCCGTTCTCAGGATTGCCACAACCCAGGTACAGCACCTTGCACTTGGAGTAGTTTAACTTTGTGAGGTTCTTGCAGACCCACTTCTCCAACTTGTCCAGGCTGCCCTGGATGGTATCCCTTCCTTCTCGTGTGCCCACTGCACCACTCAGCTTCATGTCCTCTGCTAACTTGCTGAGGGTGTGCTTGACACCACTGTCTGTGTCACTGATGACAATAATGAAGAGTACTGGTCCCAGGACAAAGCCTCAAGGGGCAGCACTTGTCACCAGCCTCCACCTGGACATAGAGCCATTAACCACAACTCTCTGCATCCATTGATCCAATTCCTTATCCATGGAATAGTGCACCCTTCAAATCCATGCCTCTCCAGTTTGGATAAGGATGTTGTGTGGGACCACATCAAAGGCCTTACAGAAATCTAGATGGCATTTTAAGGTTTAGAGTGGAAAAGACCTTTAAGATTAAGTCCAGCTGTTCACCTAGCACTGCCAAGGCCATGAATAAATCCTGTCCCTAAGCACCATATCCATATGACTTCTAGATACTTCCATGTATGGTGACTTAACCACTTTCCTGGACAGCCTGTTCCAATACTTGACAACCCTTTCGGAGAAGAATTTTTTTTTTTAATCCAATCTAAACTTCCCCTGGCACAATTTGAAGCTGTTTCTTCTAGTCCTATCAATTGTTACTTAGGAGAAGAGACTGACGCTGAATAGTTGTTCACAAATCATTCTCTTTTGAATAAGTTATGAGCTGGAACTCTCTCTTCCTGCACTACATTAATGTAACTATAGACAATGTGCTTAGTTCAACTTAAGATATGACCACTTCTCAGCTGAGATGTAAAAATGTGATCATGTGAATATTCTTAACCTATTTCAGTTGGAAAGTATAATCAGTTAGTTTAAATTGCCTTCATATTTTATATAGTTATGATTTCAGACAAGGTACTACGATTTAACTAAATACAAAATGAATAGAGAGGGTCCTAGAAATCCAGCTAACAGAATGACGTGATCTAATTTTTAATATTGTTAAGATGCAAAAATTAAAATATTCCCATCCCTTTCTTACGATGGTTGTGCTGTCACTCCCTGTAATATTTTAACAGAGGATCAAGATCCTACAATTTATATGCTAAATGGAGGAATCTTGAATAGTTGTAGTTATTGTTCACTGATAATAAAAGAAAGAAATAGGAAATCCTGTTGGTTATTACACAAACCCAAACAGATTAACAGCATATGATATGAACTAAAAAACCCAGAAAACAAATGCTTAAGTTTCTATTTTAAAGTGTCATTCTAATAAAATCCAGGGTAAAAATCTCAAGACTTAGGCATCATGATATCTGAGAGTCTCATTAAAAGATGGTATAGAAGCAGGAAACATATCAGGCTTGATATGAAAAAATATATTACTTACAGATATTAACGCACATATATCAATATGCAAAAAAAAAAAAGTTACAAACTTAATAAAAACACCCAATCAATAAAAAAACTGAATGAATTCAATAGTTTTTGAACCCAAGGTGTTCCTAGATTTTTTTAATTTTATAGGTAAGGAATGCTAACTCCACTGTTGTTTCTCTTTTCTCTGAGGATATTTCTACAATTTATTTTCATTTAAGGAGTTAACAACTTCAATAACGTGTATTACTAAAATACCTGAAAGCTGCTAAATGTATTATCTACAGTTTGAAACACAAGAATTGTGCATAAAATTATACAAATTGAGTAATTTTTATCCTACATTTCTGTGAGATACTGAAACATTAATGGTTAATGGTTAATGACTCAAACAATTGTCAATGTGCAAAAGCAGTGGGTGCTTTGCTGAGGCCAGGCTGGCACCCCCTGCACCCAAAAGAAGGGCATGAGGAGAGTTTTGTGTGTGGTGGTGAAATCTCTGATCCACATCAGACAGAGCAGATGAACATCCACCACTGGAGGCCACAAGCTGGGTTTTGATCCGGATAAGGGAGAAGATAAATAAGAAGCAGACCATGCTGAGGCACCACAGTGCTTTTTATCAGGCCAATGTCCTCCCTTACACAACTGGCTCGGGTGTAAAGCTCCCTGGGGAGGTACTGGGACATTCTAATCTGCTGGAAGAGAGCTACTAAGAACCTAAGCTACCCTTGCCTTCAGGAGCAGGTCTTATCAGCTTCAGAAATGGAATTTTTTATTCTCGACTGTTCTTAATGATTTAAAAAATTGTCACCTGTGCTGTTTTCCTCTTTCTTCCTAGAGCTTTAAATATTCAAAGACGATTACAGTCTGTGTTACAAGTCAGTAAAATTTTCATTCTAATTAAGTGGCAAGGTTTTGATGGTTGTGCAGCTGCAGGGGTAGCCTTGGTGAGTAGAAACCAAGGCTGCCAATGCAGAACACTGCCTGTTCCCGTAGACTGCAGAGCAGACAGTCCCTGGTCTTGCCTCTGTGATAACACTGCTAAGACAGAGTAAAAAATAATCCTGCAGACAAATTGTGAAAAAGAGGAGTGAGAAAATGTGAAAGAGCCCTGTAGGCTGCAAGGTCAGGGTGTGAGGGGGAGGAGGAGATGTTCCAGGTGCCAGTGAAGAAATTCCTGATAGCCCATAGAAAAGACCATGGTGATGCAAGCTGTTCCCCTGCAGACCCTGGAGGCCCATAGTGGAGTAGATATTTACCTTCAGCCTGTGAAGGACTCCACACAGGATTATGCCCGAAGGAGGCTGTGCAGAAAGCTCATGCTGGATCATGGTAGGAGCTGCAGCCTGTGGAGAAAAATCCATACAGGATCCATACAGAATCCATACAAGATCAAAGTTGTGGCTGATGGGGGGTCCTTTCTGGAGCAGTCCCATTCTGAAGGACTCTACTCTGTGGAGATCTTTCACACTGGAGCAGTTCTGAAAGAACTGCATTCTGTGTTGAGGATATCCCATGCTGAAGCACATGAACAATGCAAAGAAGAAAGAGTGACAGAGATAAAGTATCATGGATTAATCTCCATTCTCCATCTGGCTGCTCACTCAGAGAGGAGGTAAAAGGACTGGGAGTGGAGGAATGAAGCTGTGTGGTAGCACAGATTCTTTCCCATGGGAATTTTTCTCTTCTTCTCCCTGTGTTCTATAAATAAAGATAAGGTTTGGATGTTATTGAAACTGTCTCTGGAAAGATGGACAGTTCTACCTGGCCTATGGGCCTAGGGGGAGGTTTTGAATTGACCCAATCCAGAGAAACTTTTAAAAGTCTATATAAGTTTTAGAATTAAATAATAAAATCAGAATTCCGCCTCACCCGATCCAGTTTGGTTCTTGCACTCGGCTAGCGCTCAACAGCGACAAAGCTGAACTTGGGAAGAAGTGGGGGTGGCGGGGGAATGGAGAGAGAGGGGCAGGGGTTTTAGTTTTGTCTTTGTTTATCACTATTCTACTGTATTTTTAAAATTTTTGATATAGAAAATCAGTCTTTCCCAGGTTGATTCTGTTTTGCTCATGACTGTAACTGGTAAGTGATCTCCCTGTGCTTGTATCAACCTATGAGTTTTTACATTTTATTATTCTGTTCTGTCCTGTTGAGGAGAGGGAGTCATGGAGTACCTGGGTGGACATCAGTCATCCAGACCACAACAACCCTCAGAATACTGTAGATTAACTTAGAAGCAACTTCCACCTTTGGAGAAACTTCAGAGGTGTTTCTCCCCACTATGTGAAGCAGCAGGGGAACTAACAGAATCAGAGAGCAGATTGCATTCCTAAATACAGAGAAATCCAACATGCTCACCTGCTTTGCTAGAGGAAAATCTACCACAAGAAAGTAAGACAAAGATTAATGTTCTAATTTGGCAGAATTTGTTACAATGAATCATTACTTTGTCTTTCAACTGCAAACATGGTTATTACCATGATAGAGTTGCAACACAAAAAAGGTGACGGATGAAGTTCAAAGTTCATGTTATTGCTTAACAAAATTTATCTTCTGTAAGTATATGGACATGTATATTGCCAGTAGACAGAATTTCTAACAAGGTCATGCATGCCTTTTAATGTGTTTTTTTCCATACAGGAACAATATATAAAGGTGTCCATACAAATATATGAAATACACATATATACCATAAAAAATGCCCAATTTAGTTTCAGTTATGTTTTAAGCTAGCTCTACAGCAACAGAGGAGTATGCTGTTCTCAAAAAAATTTTTTGATCTTTCATTCCTCATTAAAGAGAGGAACCTATAATACTGAACCCTACTAGTACTAAACATATTTTACTCTCCATGATGAATGGCTATTTGATATGATGACTAGCATTATCTTATTGTAGTCTATGCACATCAGTCCTTCTGATTAAATTGCAGCACCCCATGAAGTAAAGTAATTGTCAAGGATACTAACAGTGTCAGATCCTACACTGAAGTTTCTGGAAACATCAATTGAATATTATTTTAATGTCTGGAACATAAATAGTTGAAAAAATATTGTTGTTCAATGTACGTCCTATATAACATCTTTTGCATTAATGTCTTGCAATGTCTTATAGCCTTGATCTTAACTTCCACAATTAAGAGGGATGCTTAATAATGTTAATATTAATATATAAAGAAATAGATATTTCCCTGATTTAGTAGGTTTCACCCCAAAATTTTGCATTGCAATATTAATAATTGAGTTGTTATTACTATTATTATTATTGTTATTATTATTATTATTAATATTTCAGCATTTTCCAGGAAGTTATTTTCACTCACAAAACTTTGGAACACTGAATTTGCTACGAGATACATGAAATTTCATTTGTCAAGCTACAGAGATTGCAAAGGATATTTTAAAGGTGATTTTATTTTATGACCATATATTAGAAGATTTCCATTCTATATCCTGCCTTTTTTCAGGAAGAAAGAATGGGGTATTCTTCAACAGACTTGGACAGCTCATCTGAAGCTGCTAAAATGTATCATTTCCAATGTTCATTTAGAGAGTTCTTAAAATTCATACTATTTATTTGACAGACCATGAGATATTGTGCATATCTTCTTTAGGAGGTTTATATCTCAGTGTATGCTGGTTGTAAAGTATATTTGCTTTGACAATCTGTATTGAACTGTTCCCAGCTACAATAGCACCATCAATCTGCATCACACTGAGGCAGTCATTTGCTCATTCCCATCTCATCACAAGATGATGCTTTGTGGGAGCCACTGAATAGCTCGGTTCTATTTCCCTGGCTGGCCCGTTGATTCCCTGCCCCTTCTCCCACTGTGTGCCGGGGCCCCGCCTATGTCCCGCCCCCCTGCCCAGAATGCTCTTCCCCACTCCTGGATAAAGGCTTTGATTTTCCCCCTCTCCGGGGCTTTCGTCACTGGGTTCCAGCATGGAATAAAGTCTGCTGCTGAAATCTACATGGGAGTCCTTCCCATTTTTACTGCCGGTGTGTCAGGACAGCCTGCCAGTGCCAAACCCCGGCATGGAACCCGACAATGCTCTTGTGGTCTCAGATGTGTGCAAATACATGTTTTCTTTACGGTGCCACAACAGATCAGCTGGTAAGAGTAGAAAAGCAAAATCTCATAAAACTTGAACTATAAAATAATGGAATTGTAAGGAAGGAAAGTTCAAAGTGCCATTTGAATTTAACAAAATCCTCAGACAATCAAAATACAACCTGAACCATTGTTATGTATAGAAACATCTGTGAAAAAGAGTGGACCTTTTAAAAATGTGACTATAATAGCATAAAAATCTAACCTAACAGGATACTCTGAGAAAAAGGAGGAATAAGAAGAGACTTTGAAGGAGTGACTCAAATAACTTGGCATTTCCCTTGACACAGTGATCCATCTTCTTGTTTCTTCTTTTATTTTTTCTCTTTTTTACAATTTATCTATTTCTGTGAAATTATGAACATTTGAAGGAGTTCACAGATTTCAAAAATACTTGCAAAATATTAAAAGAATGTTAAGACTCAGGGCCTTGATTGCTAATCTGATCTAGATTGGATATTTTCAGCTTTTCACCTGCACCTTGACTTGTGACAGGGAAGACGTTATTGAAGAAGTCACAGTGTTATGTGGGTTTAGCTTCTCTTGTCAGCAACAGGATACTTGTGTTGACACACTCAAGATGTCCCTAAGCCTTTCTCCATACTTGTCTCTTCTTTGTCTCATCTTTTTATAAGCTACTCTGTAATGAAACAATTTTTGTAACTTTCCCTAGGAGCTCATTCTTTTTTATTACGGAGCGTGGTGGCATTTGGTACATTTGATTTCCTTTGTTGGCCTGCTGAAATTGCTAGACAATTGAAATTTATTGATTGATAAGGTGATAAAATGATGAATAGAAGGATAAAACCTGAGAGATAGAAGCTGAGTTAGAGAAATAAAGTTCTGAAGAAGTGACTTTGTTTTTAATTGAAACATAAATTTGAGAAACAGGATTATGAGATTTCATTTCTACAAATACTTGTGGGGGTGAGTTTTAAGGGGCAAAAGCTCTCTATAGTGACCCATTCTGAGCTGATAGGGCCCATTGTGTATAGCTGTATTTAAGTAATCTAAGGGCAGTAAAGATCCAATGGGGAGGACCACCTATAGTGCAAAGCAGAGAAACAGACTGTTCCAATATGCACCACTGCGAAGACAATTTGCTTATGTCATAAGCTATCAGATGTAGAAAAATCTGTTAAAGGACTGAAATGGGAAAGAAGAGTAGAAAAGAAAAAAAAAAGGAAGAAATTGCCCTTGATTTTCCAGTGAGACAATATACTAATTAAAGGATCAGTATATTGTAAGTCATATTCCCACAATGTTTACACAGGAAAAGCAATACTTTCTTTTTTCCGGACGTCTACTGAATACTATTCCCCTGATTTAACTATGCAAACAGATTTTCCCTATAGGAATTTAAAAAATTATGATAATTCTAGTAAAATTAATCACCTGACTTCAAACGGAAAGAGAAAAAGATTTATACAAACTTGTTTTCTTTCAGGAAGTGTTTAGCTTTATAGCATCAAAAATCTAAAGATGTGATTAACAATAAAAGACAATTAAAAAAATGCAAAGGATTAAAGGTTCATTTTTTTTGCATTCTGATTCTTAAAACACAATCTTTTAAGTACCTTTCTCTACCACTACACATCACAGAATACCTTAGCTAGAAATGAACATTATGTTTTCAAGTATTTCCATGGTTTAGGAGCCTTTTATTCCAATAAGACAACAGCCTCTAAATTAAATTAAAGAAATCACAAGTAACTTAAGAGAATCATTAAAAATACCTGATTTCAAAAAAAGGGAAAAATTGGATGAAGAAAAATCAAAGAGAAGCAAAGTTGTAGTAACAGGTTTGAGTCTGTCAAGCTCAAAATATTTTCAGTAAATCACAGGAGCAGTCAAAAACTTGACCAACTCATCCCTGAACTCTCAGATATGCTCACTTGTGCCTTCATTTTGTGAGTAGACTACTGTAAACAGCCTTAGATTAACTTGGGAGCTATCAGGCTATTGTGCATCCATAATAGCCCTGGAGGAAAGACGTGGTATTGTTATCAGTCACTGAAAGCCTCCAGATCTAAAACACACAATTGTCCCCAGGTCTTTTCAGAAAGCACAGTATAGTTAGCTAGTTTACATACCATATTCAGCTTTTGTTGTGAATGGCAAATGCAAAGCTTTCATGATATGAACTCACCAAATTTTGGAACGTTTTCAGTTTTTGTTAATACTCATAGATAGATACTATTTGTTGAAAATAGAATAAGATAGACTGGCATAAACTTGGTGGAATGATTTTATAACTGTGTCATAAGAGGCTAAAAACAGCATTGAAATATCCTGACAGACTTTACTTCTCATACACTTGCAATACTGCCATTAAATCAAAGTAAAATACAAAACAAAACAAAACAGATGACAGGTTTTCCCTGCAAAAAGTCCCACAGTAAACTTCTAAAAATAGTGCCTTTTTTTTACTCTGTGAGGAATTGCTTTAGCTTCTATACACTGAAGAGGATCTCTACAAAAATATTGGAGCCGTTCATTAGATGACCAGGGTTGCCCTTGTTCTCCCTTCAGTCCCTAAAAGAGCACTGGGCCTTGATGGGATACCAAGTACTACCATGCAAAATTTGAGGGGAAAATAGGGAGACCTTGATTTCGCAGTTAATTTTCCCACTGCTTCTTGGAGTTTTTTTCAAAGTTCATTGGCTAGTAACACTATTCAAGACTTTAGAGGAAGGATTTCTCCCACCAGCTCTTCGTAGAGCTCCTAATTTTTTGGTCCATTTTTTTCAGCCAGCAGCATATCATGGAAAACTAGAAACAGTTTATCCTTTGATGAAAGTGGTGAAAAGTTTGAACCCTTATTGAGATAAAAAATGTAACAACAGTTTAAATATACTTCGTTTTTACAGTACAGACCACAAAAGACTACTACAAATAAGGGACAGCAGAGAGAAGAAGTATTATTTTCTGAAAGGCAAAATAAGCATTTCTTCTGCCTTTTGCTTCTTGTGTTCCACATACTACACAATTCCAAAGCTTTGAACTATGATTGACAGTGTTATCACTGTTGACTTCTATCTAATAGCTAACCTTTCAATTAAATACCACAAACAATTTGTTTTAAAAACAGATAAAAATCTGAGTCTTAAGGAGATAAATATTAGTGAAGCATAAAGAATCCTGATTCAACAGTGACTCCAACGTCCCATTAATATCATCAGAATAAAGCTACCATGAGAAACACAGACATATGAGAAGAATATTTTATAAGGCTGTAGATTTCTAGAAGAAAATAATGTGAAACTAGAAACACAATTCAATATATAATGTTATTTTAAACACTTTTCTTTTTTCTCACTATATATCAGCATGAATATTCCGCAGTTGTGATAGGGATGATGAGTTGCAACATTGTGTTTATGAAATTGTTAGTCATCTTATTTCAGTCACTTGTCCACATTTTTTCCCCTTTATTTTTTTTAGGGTTTTTTAGCTCTTCAGCATTAAGAACCACAATTTGTTAAAAATCTGTTAAATAAATTCTTAGTTTTGACTTCAGAGAATAATTCAGTTGCAGCAGTAAGTGGTCAATAACATTTACTTTTCCCAACTGTTACAAAAATAATTCTGTTGCAAATACTTTTTCTGAAAACAGGCAGAGTACAATGGTAGTGCAGCTATGAAATAGATACAGATATAGCTGACCTGCATCTATCTGAGCATACTCCAAACCTATAACTCTAAAGAAATGAATTTGAAGACAGTTTTTCTGTACTCCTGTTTGGGCTGTCTTTTATCCATGAGGTCATGTCTGGAGGTTGTACAGTTCACATCACATGGTACAGTGTCACCTGAACACTGCCCTAATGTTTCCTGAGCGCAACTGTGTATTTGTATGGTACAACTCACATTGGCATAAGCTTGGAATTTGTTCACCAGTATCTACTGCTGCCCTAGACGTACTTCAGTACAGTTTTGAATAGTTGTTGTAAATAAAATATCACTGCTTATTCTTCACAAGTTAAAAATCATCCATGAGTTGGTAGAGTCTCAGCTTAGCACATCATCTTGATTCATAAGTTTAGTTTTTACCAGAGTGCAGTTTTTAAGATTTTGACTTTAAAAGATAAAAGCTACAGCAACATACAGGAAAAAAAGGAAACAAAACTGTTCACACTTTTCTCCCTCTCTTGTGAAACAACCATCAAAATCAGACAAGACCGACAGACTTTTGGTAATGTTTTAATGTGTCCCTACCACATTGCTTTATGGTTTTTGTAATTAATTGGCTTCTACAGATTATTCTAAAGAATGAGATGGATTGTTTAAACAGGGGTCTTAGAGATGAAAAAAGAAATTTCAGTATCTAAAAATAAAATAAATATTATGGTAAAATAAAGAGGCAATCAGCCCTATAATTCATACACTTAACAACCTTGTAATATAGTACCTCACTTAGATTCCACTAATATCTCTTAACCTAGTTATTTACACTTTTTTCATTCTTCTCACAGTGGTTATATGCTATCGGATGTAGAGATTCTTCCTGATATCAAAATGTAAGGAAATAACTCAGCCTCCTTTTGTCAAAAACATGTTTTCTGTAAAGAAAACAATTTACTGCACAAAATAAGAGAGCTGCTCAGAACTAAAATTGCAATGGTCATTTGCATTTGTGATTGTGAAACAGAGAGATTTTTTGGTGGAGGGAGCAGTGAGGTAGGACCTGCAATTGAAAAAAGCCTGAAAACTGTCAATAAAAACCCCCCTATTTCAGTAGACTTACCTGTTTAATGCTTTTAAAAGTCCAACACTTCCTCTTTACCCCACAAATCTTTTAGCCACTGGGTGAAGTCAAAATACAGTACTTTATCATAATAATCCCAACCTGTCATGGACAACAGCATCTCTCATGGCACCACACTCAGAATGCTTGAAATGGACCTGGAAAACACAGATATTCTTACATTTTTATTGAGATATACTCAACCATGTCTTAGGATAAGGAAACATGAGCACTTCATCAATGACTACATTATAAAGGACTATAAAGCCATAAATATCACTTGGTAAACAAGTCAGGGACTGAGAAGCTCATGTTCCAGACAATGTGTTTTAGCTGATTATATGCACTTCTGTTGCACTTACTGACCCATTAAAACTGTCAGGAATAATAACTAGTATTTATCTTTTTTAAAAAAATTGCGGATTTCCAGACATAGACTTGTAACTCTTTTCTCATTTGAATTTCAAAATTAATATCTTCTTCTGAACCAAAAAGAATCTTGTGTGAGAAAGGTCATGGGAAGGTTTCAGTACAATTGTAGCTAGTTGTTCCACAAGAGCTTTGCTGAGTATCATTTTTTACAGTATATTTAAGAGGAAAATGTAACATGCAACTGGATGATGCAATGCAAACTCATACCAATAAGCATGCTCTTATCTTTACTAAGTAAAACAAGCAAAGAATTCAGGTGGCATATTGAAAGATGATTATAATATTTATCTAGCACTCAGCTTCTGTATAGTTGTAATATTTATTGAAAAAATTTGCTAACATTTGTAAGTATTTTTCAGTAATTCACAGAATCCCAGAATCCCTTCTGCTTAAGGAACTAATGAGCGGTGTCCCCTGGAAAAATGCTTTTGAAGTCACTGGGGTCCATCAGTACTGGTCACTTTTTAAGCACTACCTCCTAAGGACACAGTAACAGGCAAATCCAAAATGTCAGAAGTCAAGTAAGTAGGACAAAAGGCCAGGCTGGCTGACAGGGATCTTCTTTGCGAGATAAGGCAAGAAAAGAAAGGTGCATGTGGGAGCAAGGTCAAGTGACGTGGGAATAATACAGGGGTGCTGCTCACCACTGTAGGGAGAAAATTCATTCAAAAGTAGTTATAGAACTGGCTGATTTTATCACAAAGCCTCCCTTGGCTTTGTTGGATGATTTTTTGAATGGTCTTGGGAATCTGGAGAGGTCCCAGCTGACAGGAAGCTGAGGAATGTTGTTCTAATTTTTAAAAAGGAGGAGAAGAATGAGCCTGGAAAACACAGGCCCGTCAATCTCACTTCACTGTAAGGTTATGGAGAAGATTATTCTGGGAGATATTGAAAAACACCTGAATGACACCTGAATGACACCTGAATGACCACACAGCAGCCAGTATGGCTTCTTGAGCAGAAAGCCCTGCTTATCAAACCCTTTTTCTTTTTATGACAAGGTGACCCACCTAGTTGATCAAGGGAAGCCAGCTGATGTATTCTTCTTGGATTTCAGTAAAGCTTTTGATACTGTCTCTCACAGAAACCTTCTGGGCAAAATGTCCAGTGTTCAGCTGGATAAACAGATCATGAGATGGGTGAGCAACTTGCTCACAGGTCAGGCGTGAAGGATTACAGTGGAGGGGGTAACATCAGACTGAGGAACTGTCACTGATNTGCCAGAGTTCAAGAAGCATTTGGACAATGCTTTCAGTGTGACTCTTGGGGATGTCCTGTGCAGGGCCAGGAGCTGGACTTTGATGATCCTTGTAGATCTCTTCCAACCTGGCATATTCTGTGATTCTTTGATTTATGTTGGAAAAGACCTCTAAAATCATTGAGTCTAACATTTGACTGATCTAGACTGNTTGGGAATCTGGAGAGGTCCCAGCTGACAGGAAGCTGAGGAATGTTGTTCTAATTTTTAAAAAGGAGGAGAAGAATGAGCCTGGAAAACACAGGCCCGTCAATCTCACTTCACTNTAAGTGCCATGTCCAGTCTTTTCTAGAATACCTGCAGGGATGGTGGCTCCGCCACTGCCCTGGGTAGTCAGGTCCAATGTTTACCAAACCTTTCCATGATGTCCAAACTGAACCTTACCTGGTGCAGTTCAAGGCTATGTCCTNACACCTGAATGACACCTGAATGACCACACAGCAGCCAGTATGGCTTCTTGAGCAGAAAGCCCTGCTTATCAAACCCTTTTTCTTTTTATGACAAGGTGACCCACCTAGTTGATCAAGGGAAGCCAGCTGATGTATTCTTCTTGGATTTCAGTAAAGCTTTTGATACTGTCTCTCACAGAAACCTTCTGGGCAAAATGTCCAGTGTTCAGCTGGATAAACAGATCATGAGATGGGTGAGCAACTTGCTCACAGGTCAGGCGTGAAGGATTACAGTGGAGGGGGTAACATCAGACTGAGGAACTGTCACTGATGGGCTTCCACAGGGCTCCATCCTCAGTCCTGTGCTCTTCAACATCTTAATTAATTGCGTGGACACAGGACTGGAAGGGATACTAAGATGCAGATGATACAAAACTAGGAGAGGCTGCTGACTCCCTCCAAGGCAGGGAAACCCCACAGAGAGACCTGGACAAATAAAAAGGCTGGGTGATCACCAACCATATGAAGTTCAACAACAGCAGGTGCCAAACTCTGCACATGGGACAGGGCAATCATGGATGTATGTACACCCTGGGGAATAAGACGCTGGAAAACAGTGCCATAGAAAGGGACCTGGGGGTCCTGGCCAGTGACAAGTTGAACATGAGCCAGCAGTGCCCTGGCAGTCAGGAGGCCCACCTGTGTCCTAGGGGGCATCAGGCACAGCATCGCCAGCCAGGCAAGGGAGGGGATTGTCCCGCTCTGCTCTGCACTGGGGCAGCCTCACCTCGAGTGCTGGGGGCAGGTCTGGGTGCCACAGTACAAAAAAGACATTGAGCTGTTAGAGAGTGTCCACAGGAGGGCAACAAAGATGGTGAAGGGCCTTGAGGAGAAGCCATGTGAGGAATGGCTGAGGTCACTTGTTCTGTTCAGCCTGGAGAAGAGGAGACTGAGGGGAGACCTCACTGCAGTTTACAGCTTCTTCGTGAGGGGAAGAGGAGGGGCAGGCACTGATCTCTTCTCTGTGGTAACCAGTGACAGGACCCAAAGGAATGGCCTGAAGCTGTGTCAGGGGAGGTTTAGGTTGGATATCAGGAGACAGTTCATCACCCAGAGGGTGGTTGGGCACTGGAACAGGCTCCCCAGGGAAACGGTCACAGCACCAAGCTTGCCAGAGTTCAAGAAGCATTTGGACAATGCTTTCAGTGTGACTCTTGGGGATGTCCTGTGCAGGGCCAGGAGCTGGACTTTGATGATCCTTGTAGATCTCTTCCAACCTGGCATATTCTGTGATTCTTTGATTTATGTTGGAAAAGACCTCTAAAATCATTGAGTCTAACATTTGACTGATCTAGACTGTATCACTAAGTGCCATGTCCAGTCTTTTCTAGAATACCTGCAGGGATGATGGCTCCGCCACTGCCCTGGGTAGTCAGGTCCAATGTTTACCAAACCTTTCCATGATGTCCAAACTGAACCTTACCTGGTGCAGTTCAAGGCTATGTCCTCTTGTCCTGTCACTGGTTTCCTGGGATAAGAGGCCAAGCCCTATCTTTCCAGAATCTCCTTTCACGTACTTGTAGAGAACTGTAAGGTCTCCCCTGCGCTTTCATTTCTCCAGGGTAAACAACTCCTACTCCCTCAGTCACTCTTCATATGACTTACAGTTCAAATGTATATTTCTGTTACATTCTAGCTGTTTTTTTTCAGAGTTTAAACTACAGTGCACATACCTCTCACTAAAAGGATGAACAATTTAGATGAGATGAGTTTCTTTAATCAAGCTATTTTACCACCTCTTCTCTGTCAATGAAATGTTTAGACCAATGCACAGATATGGAGAATACCAAATGCCACCCAGATAATGGTCAGTTCATCCAGTAGATACACTGACCTGTGCTTTCCTTAAGAGCCCCAATTTGTTATTTCAGTCCCCACTGAAATTTAAAGAGTGCTACTCCTAAACATCTCAAAAATTCTGTATGTTCCCCTTCCACCAGTGTTGCATCTGGTTTTAACAGAGAGCAGGAAAATACGTGGACAGAGGTGAGTGTTAGTTCCATACATATGTATGTAAGATAAAAAGAAAATATTCTATCCCCATTGAGAAATATCTGAAAGAAAATGACAGTAAATTTAGTTTTGCAAAGTATTTCAGAAGTTAACATATAATATGGCTTCTCAACAAATCAAACTTTTTAGCCTGCAACAACTGAACTAAGTGGGTCAAAAGAGAAACTGTTGTTCAGCCATCATCAGTCATTAGCAGATGTTCTAAAAGTTGCACAACCAGAAAATATTTCTAAAAAAGGTACAAGATTTCACTTAGCCCAGTTTGGAAGTGAGAGTTCAGTGCATCTGAAGCATGATGCATCACCATGAAAAACAAAATTTCCAAGAGTAAAAAATGTATCATCCGTGACTTCAAATGGAAGAACAACCATACCCACGGTTTAAGGAATTTGCTGGACTAAATGACCAAGAATTACAGCATTATCTTTCATCATACACCAGGTGAGATGAATGGAGGAAAAGTTAAAGATTAGTGGAACATACTTTGAAAATCAACTGGATATGTTGCACTGAGATGCTGATGGATTTTTTTAATCTAATCCAGTGCAGACAGATCAGTCACTGATTGATGCATGGGTCCCCATGCTCAAACACAGAAATGAATTTTACTGAGATTGATGAAGGAACACACCAATATGTACCAGAATAAATCTATTGTGGAAATCAAAATATATGGGAAAGGATGCTTTTTCTTTGTGTGGGATTTCCACGGTAACACCTCTGATGGAGCAGCAAGAAAGTTTTCTCCAGAAGCATAATATCATAGACACATAAAGGTGTATAAACAAAAAGTAAAGCTTTTATGAGTATCTTCCAGACAGGCACTGGAAAGTTTTATTAAATTGTCATAAAATTCTCAGAATATGTCAGACTGTGTATGGTCAAAGTTAAATACGCCAAATATTTATCTAAAATCGTGTGATATTTTTGCATCTTACAGTGAAAGAAATTAACTAAGATTTCAGATTTGGATGCATCAGGATTGTATGACCAACTTTGATCTTTAATGCAAGTGACAAAGACAGAAGGTAATATAATGAGGGATAAATCACCTGGATAAAGGTTGAGATCCCCAGAAACTAGAATTTGATAATAGTTTAGCCAGAGGGCATTCCTGAGTCAGAAGAAGGGAAACTGGGCTGAAATGGTCAAGTTGAGAACTGATACCTGACCTTTACCACTTCTCTAAAGTGACAGACAGCATAGAGAAATTTTCAGTTCCCTGGAAGCTGTAAAATAAAACTTAAAACTAGCTATCAAATTAGATAAAAGAATGTAAAAGTAGGCACACAGGATGATAAATGTAGCTGAAATCAGTGGATAAACAGATAATGAGGATTCTAAGTGGTTTTTGGGGCAAAGTTATGTAACAAGAAACAACAGTGCATGACCTAAGAAACTTTCAAGGCAGGGCCTTACAGTTTTGGGGGCTCTCAGTGAATACAACCACCAGAAACTCTTTTAGATGACCCCCTAAGAACAGAGAAAGAATTCCAGTATGGGGTTGAGGCATGTAAATTAGTGCTAGGAAAAAGTATGTTTATCTTTTAGCTAGGAGGTAAGTCGTAATGGATGTGTATGATCCGGGTGGAATAAATACCCTCTTGTAAAGTTTCATGACACACATTTGATAGAGAAAAATCCTCCAAATGTGTCCAGTGCTGTAATAAAGAGTTCCTGCTTTCTAATACTTCAAATTTTGTTAGAGAGTTTATTCTCTGGCCGATTTTGGTGTCAGAAAAAAAAGAAAACTGCTTAAAATTAGAACAGTCAAGAGCAGAAAAAGTAGACAGGAACGGTACCTAACCCAGTGAGGGTAGGTACTTGTGTCTAAATACCAATAGATGGAGCAACAGGCAAAATTCCAACTAATATGATAACCCAAATCCACACATTTGTGATAACAAATGGAGATCACCTATTAGTTCAGGATCTCACAGAGGATGATTCCTCCTTCAAGAATGCTCCAAAGCCACCTTTCACTGGAGTGGAGGGTGAAACATGGGAAGAGAAAGATGAAGAATATGGAGTAGACTGTGTACAAGCAAACACTGCGTGAGAGGCATCAATAGATTTTAAGGATGAAGAGTTGAATATGTGGCAACAGGTGTCTTTGCACAATCCCCTATAAATAATTTAGCTCTGAAGACGGGGAAAAAGTGAAAGATAATATATGTTTGATCCCCTTTTTTGTTGGTTTTGGCTGGGATGGGGTTAGTTTTCTCCCTAATAACTAGTATAGGGCTTTATTTGCATTCATTCTGGAAACAGTATTGCTGACACAGGGATATTTTTGCTACTGCTGAGCAATGCTATGACAGACCCAAGGCCTTTGTTTCTCTTCACCTATGCCACTGGTGAGGAGGTTGAGGGGTGCACAGAAAGTTGGGAGGTGACACAGCTGAGACAGCTGACCCTAGATGACCCAAGGGATATCCTATACCATATGGCATCAGGCTCAGCATATAAAGCTGGAGGTAAAAGAGGAAGGGGAGGAGACATTTGGAGTGATGGCATTTGTCTGTCCAATTCTATGTTAGGCATGATGGAGCCCTGCTTTCCTGGAGATGGCTGAACAGCTGTCTGTGGATGGGAAGTAGTAAAGAATTTCCTTGTTTTGCTTTGCTTTACGTATTGAACTGTCTTTTTCTTACCCCAAACAGTTTACTCACTTTTACCCTTCAGGAGGGAGTGGACAAGTGGCTGTCTGGGGCTTAGTTGCCAGCCAGTGTTAAACCATGATATCTGACAATTCTGTTTCATAGGTCAGACCCAGCATAAAAATCGATGGAGCATGAAGATACCAACACAAAATCCAATAAAAATAAAAGAGGAGGTGAGGTCTGTAGAGAAATCCCAAGAAAGAAATATTGACCAACAAAGAGAAACAATGTGATGAGAATTCAAACAGATTTATATTAATTAATTAAGAATAAACACAAAGTGGGGAAGCAGGGAAATAAAAGAGCAAACTGTCTGGGATTGCACTTGTCTGCATAGTGTCTGGTATTTCAAGAATACCAGACACTATACAGAACTCATCTAGCATAACACTCAAATTTTGTGCTCATATGCCAGGTTCTGAAAATAGGTTATACCTGGACTACCCAATAAATTATAAGTTTTCAGAAAACAAAAGGCTCAACACTGATAATATCCACTTGCTGCCAGTAATTTTTGACTCAGAATCCATGGCAGAGTTAGAACTGGAGAGTTCATAAATGAAATTTATATCACTTTGAACAATAAAAGCAAATAATTTATTATTTAGGAATTACTTTTCTTGTCCTCTTCTGAAGAGCTTGTTTAGCAGACTGTCAGAGACTGAAAAGATCATGCCTCAAACATTGATACAAGTTTTGTTCATGACAAAGAAGCTGCAACCGAAGAAGCCTCCCTGAAGCCTGGGACCTTGAACTGAAAATCAAACTATTGATTAGATAAAGGGAAACCTGTTGTTCAGTCATCTCAGGCTGAGGGAAAGGTATTCATCCACAAAGGCCACAATCACCAGGTGTGCTGAGTTTGGGGTGGGGGAGGAGAGCACAGCTCACAGAAGCCAGGTTAACACAGACTTCCCCCAACCGAGGGGGGAGGAGGAGGTTTTGGGTGTGTGGCATAACCTCTGGTCAGAGGCAATAAACATCCATCCTCCACTACACAAACTGGCCCAGCTGTGGCACCCCCAACCCCACAGGCCCCATCCACGGGACTTTCATGTGAGAGGCTTTGCACCACAGGACTGCACGTGGTGCAACAGATCCTGAGTCTGCTGTAAGAGACTGCCCCCTCCCCCAGGGGGACATGCCTGGACATTGCTACCTGGCTCGAGGGTATATAAACCCATCGGACTCTGTGCTTTTTGGGAGGACCTTCACCATCAAGAAAACCAGCCGAAGAGGATCATCAGGACGCCAGTGGGACCCACGGAGCGGTGATATTCTTTTACTCTGGCCCTGGCACTTCCTGTCTCCCCTCTTTCTCTCCCTCTCTTCCTCTCATACCATACTATACAATAAAACCCATATTATTGTCACTGGCATATGGTCTCGTTTGCACCTTAATTCAGGCAGAGAAATTTCTAAAGAACCCTAATAACAATTGGATCGTAACACAGACCCGCTTATATTCACTGTCACTTTTTTCCTTACTTTTTTTTGGGAAAAGGTGGTCATCATTTTCAAGGATGACCTCCTCCAGACTTAGGGGTGGCCCACCACCACATACAGAAGTTAAGAAGAGTTCACCTTCAGTAATCTGAGGATGATAAAAAACAGGAAGGAGTGGTTGATACATCAGATGGATCTACTGCCATTTAGAGGGTATCAACAAGCTGGAATAATGTGTCAACAAGAACTTCATGAAATTCAGTAAAGGGACATGCAAACCCCTGTATCCAGAGAGGAATGACACTTTCAGCACAAGTGCATGGTGGGGGTTGACTGGCTGCAAACCAGATCTGCAAAGAAGAACCTGGAGTTCCTGGGAGACAAAGTGACAGCATGTTGCAGCAAAGAGGGTCTGCATTAGGAGACGTTTTGCTTGCAGATGGAGGTATCTGGTCCTTTCCCTCTGCTCAGACCTTGTAGGGCAGACTGAGAGGACTGTGCATAGCTCTGCCCTCTCCAAAACAAACAACATGAACACACTAAAGCAACTTCAGCACAGGGCCACAAAGGTAATGGACTGGAGTTTATCTTACATGAGGAGTGGCTGACAGTGGCTGGGACTCTCCAGCATGGAGAAAAAAGGTGGGGGAATCTTATCAATGTTTAAAAATACATATCAGGAGAAACTGAAGAAGATGAAATTAAACTCTTTGCAGTGGTGCCAAGTGGCAAGACAAGAGACAACCACAAACTGAAATAAATGAAATTCTGCCTGAACCTAAGAAAACAATTTTTACTGTGGTGTTGTTTGAACACTGGAGTAGGTTCCCCACGAGATTTTGCAGTTGTCATCCTTGGAGATATTCAAAAGATATCTGACTGTACACAGTCCTAAGTTACCTAGGTAACCTAGGTAATCTAGCTGATTCTGCTTTGAGCAAGGGCACTGAACTTGACTGTCTCCAGAGATGCCTGCCACTCTCATCCATTCTGTGATTCCATGAAGTCCTATAGAATGGTTCAAAGCAAGAAAAAAAATCAACAGCTTCTGCTTACTTTACAAAACTTTGACATGTATCAGTGTAAACTCTGTTATAATAGCATATTGTTTTACAACAGTAAAAAAAGAGAAAGTTTATTTTGTCTTTACTCTGTTAAGACAGTGAGTTTAGTGCAAGAATATTAGCTGTGACTTTTGAAGTAACAGACATTCATCAAAACTGGCACTTAAAGAAAGAATCTGCACAAGAAGGACATGCCACTATATCTAACCCCCTGGAACCCTATTTAAGTAGACAGTTTTAATATTTAACATCAATTTCATTCTCTACTTGTTCATTTTTACCATTACTGCAGTCCAATTTTTGAAAGTGAGCTGAGGTAACACTGGAAAGACAGTAAGGCTAAAGTCTGGAATACTTTTAAAAGCATAATGCCACAGAACAAACACCTAAGTGTGCTACTTTGTAGGGGCTAGCAGAATCAAACAAGCAAGGCATGAAAAATAAGCCTACATATTCTGTTGCATTTCCACCACTGTGAAAACAAAATAAATGAAGTGGCTACATTTTGCACTTTCTTTGTTCAGGGATGATTTATTGAAGCAGAATCCAATTTCCATATATGAGAGGCTTTATGATATTGCTAGCGACAGTACTCTGCCATTTCTTTACACCTTAGGAGCTTATACTCTGTGATGGCCTGAAATTCCACTCAGGTTTGAGAATGATACTGCTAATTGCAATATTAGCATTTTGCTAGTCTTGCTTAGCAGTTTCATGACTATGCCTAGATCTCAAAGAAGAAAGAAATAAGAGATGTGGAGAACTGCTCTTTGTCTTGTTCTGTGTAAACTCTGGGGAGATATTAGTCTCTCACTCTATTTTTCATCATAATTTTTTTAGTAGTGCTAATGGAAAAAGGGGGCACCATAACAGGAGTTTCATGCTGTATCATACCATATAAATGGTATGGACCATTAACTGACCCAAGGGTTTAACATTGAAATCAAGAGTACAGACAAAGGGTGGGGAAAAAAGAGCTAACTGAGAGAAAAGAACACAGATGCAATATAACATCAGTTCTGATGACTTGTTTTAAATGCTGGCTCTGAATTTTCAGACCTATCAGTGCGTTTGTGACAGAGTGATTGCAGAGTTAGCATAGTCGCAAAACAAAGAAGAAAGTTGAAAGATGCTTGGAACAAAGAGTGGGAATGGAAAGTATGGTGATGATACCATCACAGCCTCTTTTTATAGGTTTGGAGGTCTTTTTCGAGCAACAGTGTAGGATGAAACAAAAGTTAATGTTGTAAATAAGACTTGAACCATAATTCAGCAACCTACTGGATCCCAGCAAATGGACCAGTTTGTTTTCAAGGGTATTCAAAGGATATTAAAAATCTTCACTATTCTCTAACACTACTGTAATCAGCCTGGAGAAGAAGAAAAATGTGGGAAGGAAGGAAGGAGGGCAGGAATGTAGGAAGGCAGGAAGGCAGGAAGGAAGGGCAGAAGGGCAGCAAACCACTGTTGCATTTTAACCCCAGTTGGCAACTAAACACCACATAGCCTGATTTTCAATTGTTAACCAATTTCTGAAAGTGTAATTTCTTCCTTCCTTCCTTCC
>VZTH01016783.1:218562-242087 GCA_013397815.1 Aleadryas rufinucha | reverse complement strand
ATATAAATATAAAATATTTTAAAGTAAGTTTTCTTGGAAGTTACCTATAGATGCAAAGAAAATGATGGCAAGAAAGTCACGTATTGGTTCAATACAGCACATAATCTCCTCAGTAACCATGTGACCCTGAGAAGAGATCAGAGCTCCGGCCAAGAAGCATCCCAGCTCCATTGAAACATCCAACAGCTCTGTGATCTGTTAAGGAATAACAGAAAAATCTATTGCTGAGTGACTTTATATACCATTTCACAATGAAACTATAGAACTTTACATTATACAAAATGCAAGAAATTACTATGTCTTTATGCAAGTTGAACAACAAACAGAATTCAGGCTATGTATTTCAGTGTTCTGCAGTATTGTATTTATACAGGAGACTCACAAAACTAGCTTCTCCCTTTCTGTTACCTCCTTTCCCACAAAAACAAAAATTAATTTCTTAATCTACATTGTAATGCTTTGTGTCACTCTTAAGGACAGCATCTGATTTCACATGTCCAAGAGAGACTATAACATCTCTGGAGTCAGGATTACATCATACATTGAGGCTGTGAAATAAAGCAGTAAGAACAGGATATTTTCCAGCTGTCAAACAAGAGAAAAAGATGAAAATCTAAGCTTATATTTCAGAGAAGAGTCTCCATCTAGCAGAAGTCGCCGGCATAAATTACATTTTATTATTGTAAATTTGGTTCAAATGTGCCTGTGTGCTTTACTGAACAGGGATTCATTTAAGTGTGTGAAGGAAACTGCTGAAATGAAGCACAGGGTCTGCTTGAAAGAATTCAGACTGCTTCATTCTTTTTTAATATTTTAATGCAGTACTAGAAGAAGAGATGAAACACATGTAAAGAGACTAAACAAAACACAAAGCCAACTGCTTAAGGCAATGCCTGGAACATTAAAAAAAAAAGGCAAGCAGCACTTCTAACGTATGGTATGGTATAAAGTATGTTTTAAAAAAACTACTTCGAAATCATGCAGCTGCAGATGGTCATGTTGCTGAGAAAGGACAATGCTATTAATATTAATAGAACATTTAAAACCAATGACTTATTTTCATTCTAATTTAGATTCAAGAATGTGCAGGTTTGAAAGCAAGAATACACTATAGTACATTTATGGACACCATTCATCATATCTTGAACAGTGTTTTACTGTAAGATATGAAACAAAAACTCAGGTGAGGTGAAACTAATGGAGGAGTGCAAAAGACACAATAAACAAGTCTCCACGCTATGCATAAAATGCCACCTAAAAAATAATCCCAAAACTTTTGTGTACTGAAGTATTAATGTCTGAATGCTCATCACATACCTGCATTTGTGATAACACTCTGTAATTTATTGCAAGATATTTAAGGTAACAAATTGGTTCTGTCAACTAATATAATTAGTTGCTGACCACGCAAAGCAAACAAAATAATGTTATTCTCATTTTAAAACAAAAGGAATTTCAGTGCTTTTCAGAACAATTTGAAATTGTAAGAGGGAAGAAGGCAATATATACATGAAGGACTTAAAAATCACGACGAGATGAATAAAATAAAGGAAACAGCTACGAATGGGAAACATTTAAGTTCTCCTCAATCACACATTAGCAGTTTTAAAAGTCACAGCCTCGTGTGGATGATTAAGATCCAATATAGCCTATTCAAATAAAGTTGGAATTATTTTTACTACTCAGCTATAATCTTCCCACACTTAAGTGTTATCACCTGCAACAGAGCTCCACATTAAAACTTTTATAACGAATATTTTAAACATTCCCTTGGACAGGATTAGGTTACCATATAAGATGAGATGCAGCATATCTTGTACCAGAATTGCATGATACTGCACTGTTGTGAGAATCAATCTTCAAGCAAGGAGCAATTTGAGTGTGAAAGAAACATGTTTGTTCAGAAAGCATCAGACATAACTGGAGCAAACTGCATGTCTAACTGGGAATTTGGTCCCACACATAAAAACTGAATGACATTCCTTCAGTCTACGGCAAGCCAAGTATGAGCTCAAGGGCCTGGTAAAAAAATAGGCAAATTTTGCTATTTCTTGTCTAGTCTCTGGGTACTACACAACTTCAGGTCTACAAAATCTGTAGTCACTCTACATACAGAAAAGTGTAAAGTGTATCAGAGAGCAAGAAAAAACTCCAAAATTACATAATTTTCTTAACACTCTCTCCCCTCCTCCAGTTTGTTCTTCAGATTTACAGAATGAACTAGGTTGGAAAAGACCTTTGAGATCATCAAGTCCAACTTTTATACGTAGCTTTACAAGATTCCTTTTACAATTCCCATCTTTGTCTCTGGCTGTTCCATAGTATTACCTACAAGTGGACACATTTCCTCAGCTAAAACTGTAGCATCAGGGTTTATTATATATAATGTAGGGGCACATGTGCGCACACATATTAGACAGGACTTGTTTTACTGGCAGGAAGGCATTCACAGCAGAATTTCTTACATAAGCAAAGCCTGGAAATTATTGAACATTTAGTATTCCCTCTCTGCTTGCATCACTTCTCCTGTTCCGCCTTTACCAAACAGGGCTTTAGCGATTACTAATCCCTGGGCTTTGCACTGTCCTCTTCTCAACTCTTACATTACAGAAAGCTTTTTCAGTCAAAATTACGTGAACAATATTGTCAGTTTACATGTTTTTCTCAGTACAACTTAGTTTTCAGTTGTATTCAAAGGTCCCATTTTACTCTAATTCAGAAAGGATTCGCTTTCACTAGAATATTGGATTTTTATGTCCAAATGTTCTACCACATCAATAAATAAAGAAATAAACATTACTGCTATAAAATGTTCCGTGTGAATCTCAACCATCTGTTCAGCAGTTGTTTTGCTTATATTCTCTAATGGTGTCTATCTTCTTGCTACTCTTTAATCATCATAGAAGCTTAATGAATATGGTAAGCCAGTAAAATTAAATAAAATTTTGGTGGAAATAAAGGTATCAGAATCTCAGGCTTTAGTAATTTAAATCTACTCAAGAGTAAAGAGGTGAATTTTAAGCTTGCATTTCAAGAAAGTAAAGCTGTAATGGAAATGGAAGCAATTTTTAGTGAACCTTGTAAAACTCTATCTCAACTGTATTTTATGAAATAATTAACTAGAATATTTGAAATTACAGTTCTTATTTAATCTTCTTTTAATTGATCAGGTTATATTTAATAACCTTTAATTGGCAGGTTATAAGCCACTGAGAAGTATTTGAGGCAAACAAAGAATGAAATTCATAAGAAACTGCAGAAAAACCCCTGTACATTTTCATATGTAAAGTACTGCAATAACATCACTGTATTTTCTTTTTGGTATATAAAGCAAACTGGGAATTTCCCTCCATTTGCTGTCACCATCCCAGGTCAACCATCAGGCAGTGAAACCAGAAGCCACTTTTCCCCCATGTGTATGCACAGTCCTACAAACATGGAAATAAAACTGCTGTCCTTTTTGTCAGATCAGGTTTTATATTTTTCCATTTCCCTAATAACATTCAGCAACTTCAGTTTCAAAACACAATAAAACTGACTACTGTTGTCCTGCAGGTATCCAATACAGCACATCATTATCAGGACAGCATTTATAACAGTTTTCCTTGTAATGTTTCTGTGCATAACAGAACATGAAAAAGCAACACTACTCCAGTGAATGCTCAGGCTGACATACTCTTCAACTGATCCTGGTAAATATCTCAACTTACAACTACCAGTTTCGCCATTGATCCTGAATGATCATGTTTAAAACTGTAAGTTAGATTTGTTCCTTATGTTGCAGTTCAGGAGAACAGTTCACCAATGAAAACAAACCAACCAACCAACCAACCAACCAACCAACCAACCACTATCTGCATAACTCAAAGCTTGAAAAGGAGTTGCTGAAAATGCAATAATGATCTACTGAACCTTTGTTAATGAAGACAAGGTACATGACTCAAAGATGCACAACTGTCTCAGTATCATCTATACTCTTACAGGACTGGCACTTGACACAATCCCCACCTCCCAGCCCCGATCTGCCTAACCAGCTGAAGGATAAAAGGGAGAGGAAGTTCAATTATTTCTGAGAATACTGGGAACAGAAAGGGTATCTTAAGCTCCAAGTCTTACTAAAATATCTGTTTCAGGTGTAACAATTTGCAATGTTATCCAAGTGAGCCAAGTTCAGAAATGCTCAAAAGTCATGACCCTACACAAAAGCTCCTCAACTGACAGGATAATCCTTACATGAAAATTGTTTATTCACACTGCAGTACAGGAACCTCTTCTGTCTCATCTTCCCTCTTGTTCTCCCATACAGAATTTGCCCTTATTGGCAAGGAAATGGCAATTCTTGTTTAATTAATCATCTGAGATTTTTCCAACACAGGAACCAAGTAAAATAAATTAAGTTTATATATAATGAGCATTACATGTGCTGGTATTACACATTAATCCAAATACAGAATAAGCTTAGCTGGACCCCAGAAACACAGCCAACACTGAAGCACATAATAAGTAACTATATACATGAAGCAGGAAGACCACATCATTCCTACTCCCTTTTTCTTGTATTGGAAAGGATGTGTCCTGTGGAGTAACTCACAATGCTATATAGTGAGTTAAAATATTTTAAAAATGTATCTCAAATTTTCTAAATGGAGCCACAGAGTTGTCTTTGGTTAAGGACACTAAAATAGGCACTCTCTTACTGTTCCTCTACAAATTCAAAAGCTTTTTTAGTATTACACCAGTACAGAGAATTCCATGTTTGCAGATTTATTATACAACCTCCTTCAATATTTAGGCTTGCCTTTCCAAAGAGAAAGATCTTTGCAGAATTCATGACAGTTTAATTGTTTTCCTACCTGGCACCCAAAAACCTTAATCTCACCTTTCCAAAGACATGGAACATTTTTTTTCAGCTTAGATTGCAATCACTCATCCTCTACTTGTATTCCTGACATAGTACAGCATCTATACCAATTAAGATTAGTTTTCCAGAAGATTTGTATGTTCACCTATTCAACTCAACAAGCAAATACTTTTTTACTTATTTTTTTTTAAGTTTCTGTGTTCAAACTATAACTTGTACCATTACTATAATGAATCTATCAGTGTCAGTGAATATCAAGCATCTCAACCGGTTCACTGAAGTTACCTGCAGTATCCCTTGTACCATTCCCTTTGATAAATTATTTATCAACTTTAAAAGGAAAAAACTTTGAAAATGCTGAATAACCCTTCTGGTTTTGCAGTACAAATCCAACGAACTCAAACATATTCTCCCCCCGCCATGTTTGTGTACACACATGTATTGTGTAAAGTCACGTAGACAAACTCCTTGTATATTTGAAATGCAATTTGGGTACAAATAAGCCCAATTCTATGTAGGCCATGGTTTTAATTGAAGTAAAACTGCTTCTAGATACCATAATATTTTACACAATTTCTGTGGTTTGTTTGCTGGTTTTTATTAAAGTTGTTCTACAAGTGTAATGTTTGCTTGTTAGAAAGTAAAAAGGAGAAAGTAGTTTTGTTTCTTCTTTTATTAGAGGACACATTTAAAATATGACTAGCTGTTTAGAGTAATGGCATTTTTAACTCATACAACAGAAGTCTCTAACTGTAAAGCTATGGTCTCACTAACTAACTTCTTTTTAACCTTCTTCCTGAAGAAGGTCAGCTTTCCCTTGTTGGACTGCAGTAACTAAGCAAACACCCCTAGAAAACAGGCACAGGAACTTTTGGGCTTAATTATTCTCAGATGATGTAACAGTCTGCACATTCAGGATAATGGGGTGTCAAACCCACAACATTATCAAGCAACTGCCACATTCTGCTCTCCAGCAGCATAGGTTTTCAGAGGGCTGAAACATGAGATAGAAACAAATAAGGAAAACTCAGGAGAAAATGAACCACACCCAATAGGGTTAATCAAAATCTATGAACCTTAAGGCATTTCTCTACTTTCCTAACTTCATCCCAAAATGTGTCTCCCACACAAAAAGAAAATTATTTTATAATAGAAACCATGTTGAGAATTTGCTATTGAGAAGACACTTGTGAGCAAATGTCACAATCAGACATTATCAGTATCTCAAAACCCATCCTAAATTATTTTCAAACGCATAAAGTAGCCCACAATTAAAACTCAGATCATGATTCCTAAACTGGCTGTATTAAAAGCTAACAGCAGAATTTCAGCTGATTCACATTCAAATTGTATCTCTTCTTAGTCATCTGTGTTATAATGCAGGAATCTGCGCATTTGGGGGCTGTTTTAAAACGTTTTAAAACCAAATAATTACAGAGGCACATGTATATGCAATAACAGCAAGTGTGATGGCTTTTGTGATACAGATGAAGTAAACTACCACATACATAAAAATGTTTTATTAATTTAAAAGATTACCGTTAACATAAGGAAGGTGAATGCAGTTATTCCTAGAATGAGGATTTCTTTATTCCCTTTGCTTTCTGTGTGCAACTTGCGGTAATATGGTCCTATGAGATAAGTCTTTATAACAAGACATAGAAGAAAAACAGCAGCCAGAGAAAACAAAATTTGGCCAATCAGTATCAATATTCTCAGAATTTCCTTGAAAATGCTGGAAGAGAAGAACAAACAAAAAGTTTCTTTCAAGTGCTCCCATAGTTCCCAACAACTTCCCTAAAAATGAAAAGATCTAATTCCATAAATGTTCGAAACAGAGTAGCTACAGGAAAGTATTTAGATACATTAGCAAACAAGATGAAGACTAAATCTGCAGAGTGCCCAGAAACCTCTTTTACAGCGTAGAATTTACTTCCACATTGACTCAAAAAGATTTTTGTTGACTGATCTCCAAGGTAAGCCATCAGGCACAATACTACTATCGCTTAGTCTTTGACAAAAACATGCCCAGAGGAAATAAAGTCAATGAGGAAATTCATTTATTTTTTTTAAATAACAAACCTTCCACTACAAATTTGAATTATCACACAGGACTAAAGCAGCTACAGCAAAGAGATTATTTTCATACAACTACTTTTGTATGACTACTACAAGTTTCTACTTCACAACAAGTAGAACAGTAACGGAAATCCACCAGAGTGCCTATTTTCTGTGGAACTGACACTAACTGTAATGCTCTCACATTCATATAGGTAATCTACATAGTAATTGCAAGGGGTAGGGGAAAGATCCACACAATAATTTTTTTTACCTGGAATATGTGCTCACTCCTGCTTGAATAAGTGTAGGCATGACAGCTATGAATAAACCAAGCTGCACATCCTGCATCACCAACATGCCAAGCAGTACGCTGCTGTAGTCAATGTCCCCTGTACACCAGCAAAGTGGTCATGGAAAAAGTCATCAGAAACTATGAATGCTTGCAAATGCTCAGAAATCTAGAAAAGGCTTAGTCCAATGGAAGCCCAGTATAGTTCTTAACAGGCTGAAGGTCATTCAAAGCAGTCTAGGGATTTTTTTTTTCCCCACTAGTAGGTATACTAAAATGTATCTATAAAGACATATTAAAACACAAACAAAATATTCATATGAAACTTCTGTTACACAGTAAAAACATAGACTTTGCTTAGCAGTTAAGCACTAGTCATGCATTTAGTGAAACTCCTCTACTGAGAGTATACAGGTTTTATTCTGAAGACACACGTACGAGCTAGCACGTGCAAAACATACACTTTGAATTTTGGCATTAGAATGAATATTCTAGAGGGTGAGGAATACTTTAACACAATTTGTATGAGGGAGACTTAAGTGGAAGAAAGCAGGATGTCAAAACTTTCAAAAGGAAACATTCAGAAGTATTTGAAAAGCTAGAAATATGGCCCTTGAAGATACTTATTTGAAGAGCTGTTAGCTATGAAAGACCATCTGAACTGGTTTCTGTTTCCTGAAGAAGGATGTGAATTATTTAAATTAGCCTTTCTGCCCTGATGACAGGTAGCAGTGGGCTAATCTAGTAAACTCTTAAAAAGTTCAAGGATTCCAGACCCCCAGTAAAGTCAGTTCTCAATGGAGAGCACTGGTTGTACTACACCGTCTTTGCCCAAAGATGACTGGCCACGTACAAATCAAGTACACTTCCTAGCAAGAATACACACAACTCTGGCCAGTATTAAACAAGGATGACTGCTTGTAAACCAGGCTTTACAGTGGGTTTTGTTTTGGTTTTTCAACTAGCTTCTTTTATACTACTACAAAGTCAATTCATATCACATTTTATTAGATACTACAGTCCATATTTAAAGTCATATTTACCTTCTTTATCTCCTCGAACACTACCTGCAAGAAATCTGGACACCAGTGGTGTGCTTGACAAAGACAAACAAGTGGAAATGAAGACGCTCTGTGTTGGTCTAATTTGGAGCAAGTGCCCCCATAGTAAACCAAAGGCAATCATCAGAACTGTCATGTAGCAGGGTCCTTGCAAAGATATTTTCCATACCTTGGGAAGAAAACAAGTTTTTATGACACTTTTCTCACGGATAAGTTACAATGTTTTTCACTGGAAGTAAGCAGTTAAAGATTTGTGATTTGGGGCTGTAGTACTGGGGCACAGAGCAATGGACTGTCACACTCTCCCAAGTTACTACACCGAGTAGATACTCTACCCTACCAGAAACCAGGTGAACTTCCCAAAGCTCACAGACAAATTAAGGGCCAAAGGTCCAGTATGGGTTGAAATACATTAAAATCATGAAATGGAAGACCAGTTATTTGAGGTGATTCTAAGATGAGGAAAAAATGGGTGTGGCAAAGGCAGTCACCAATACCAGTAACCTGCTCCAAACTAGTGCACAAGCAATTCTGAAGCAGCAATTCACCTACTACAGTTTAGGCTTGAATTACTGATTTTTATCTTGGACTTCAGATGGACTAGAAATAGCACATTAAACTGAATGGTCATAAATTGTAACATATTTCAATTAAAGCTTTTATAGTATCATGAACTCACAACCATCAGTTTAGGAACTCATCACATAGTGCAGTTCTTTACATACAGTCTTCACATATTTTGTAGCCATATTTTCCACTATTAAAATTCTAGGTGGTTTATAACTTTTTCTTTTTAAATTAAGACCAAAAGAAACTTGTAGTTTTTGCTGAATTCTGATAGCCACATCATTTAATATTCCAGATTATGTTAACATACTTGCTTAATCAGTTTATTAGCCAGTAGAGTATGGTTATCAATTCAGTATGCAGTACTTAAACTTTCTGATTTCTTCTTAACAGGAATGGCAAACATCACTGACACTCCATAACAGCAACTGCACATTACTGCATGTTAAAATAAAGCAGAGATGGATTGTCAAACTGTGAGAGATTTTTCTAGTAATCAAACTCTTTTACTAAAATAAGGAATAAATGTAGGGTTTTTTGAGACACTGAATAAATAATGCATTCTGTTCTCTCCGAAGTGCAGAAGCAAACGTCACATTTGTCTTTTCAAAAATGTACAAAGTTACACCAGTGTATTATAGGGAGTGTGTAAAAATCTAAAATAAAACTAAAACCTGCAGTGTCAGTAATTAGCAATTAAATCCTTTGACGCAGAGTTATTATCCAAAGTACCTTTCTTAATCTTTCAGGAGAAAATTCCAGACCAACTAGAAAGAGAGTGAAGAATACACCAAACTCTCCTAACGTCTCTACCTGTACAATAGACTTAGAAAAAAAAGAAGAAAAAAATCAGTGCACAGCAGTCTACTTACAATATAAAATTATAAGTACACTACAAAACAAATTGATTCTCATTATGTTTCCACAGGTAGTTCACTTGCTGCTCATATGACATCAGAAGTTCCCATAGCACCTTTAGGACGCAATTATTTTTCCCATCATCTGTCTGATACTAGGTGAGAATTTGGTTGGAGAGTGCTGGTCACCCAACGTGCACATGTGCATTGATCTTGGTAAGTGTTGAGGAATACATCTGATCCAGGTAGCTTGGCTGGCAAGCTGCAGATTGAGATGGAGATTGAACTCTCAGTGGGAGCCTGCAACATGTGTCAGTGAACTGCCAACCTTTGGGATAACCATGAAGGTGAATGGACACTGAAAGGCCAGAGACTCTCATCAAAGGTCAGACTGGGAAGTTTCCTTAGCAGTAAGCTTACTTGCTGGTTGAAAAAAAAATAGGTTATGTTTTATGCATGTACTATTAAATCCCCAAGGCTTGCATTCCAGAAGCTACTTCCTGCTAGTTATTTTCCTCGTCTATTGGTATCATCTTTCTGCTAGACTGTGGTTGCTGTCCTGCTCTCCATCCTACAGGCTCCACACATCCATCTCTCAGAGCAGCACAACTACCAGCCTTTGTGCTTCAGAGAGAAGGGTCCAACAGCAAGAAAAATGGCTGTCTTCCTAACCACTAAAGAAAAATGGGGATACTTCTGGCTGGCAACTGGTATACCCTCAGGGTTCAGTTCTCAGGCCAGTTCTGTCATATGTATATTGGAAGAGTTGAATGCACCACTAGCAAGTTTGCTGGTGACACCAGACTGGGAGGATCTGACTCTTTTGAGGGACAAGATGCCTTGCAGAGGGATGTAGATACACTGGAGCATCAGGCAATGATTAATGAGAGGAAATTATTTAACAATTCAAAATGCTGGATTCTGATCCACCTAGGATGGGGTAATGCCAGACACAAGTATGGATCAGGAGAGGAGTAGCTGAAGAGCAACCCTGCAGAAAGGGATCTGGGGGTGCTGGTGGACAGCAGGCTCAGTGTGAGTCAGCAGAGAGCTCTGGCAGCCCAAAGGGCAAACCCCACCCTGGGGTGCATCAAACAGAGCATCACCAGTCACTCAAAATTATCCCTCTGTATTCAGTGTTGGTGTGGCCTCACCTGGATCATTAAGTGCTGGGTTCCAGCATTTGACAAGGATGATAAAGTCCTTGAATGCATCCAGAAGAGAACAAGGCTGGTGGAAGGGCTGGAAGGAATGTCCTGTGAGGAACAGCTAAGGACTCTGGGTTTGCCTAGCTTGGAAAAAAGCAGGACGAGGGGCAACCTCATCATTCTCCACAGCTTCCTAAGGAGGGGAAGAGAAGAGGGAGGAGCTGAGCTCTTCTCACTGGTATGCACTGACAAGGATGCAAGGGAATGGTTCAAAGCTACCCCAGGAAAGGTTCAGACTGGACATTAGGAAGCATTTCTTTACTGACAGGGTGGTCAAACCCTGGAACAGGCTTCCTAAAGAGCCGATTGATGTCCCAAGCCTGTCAGTGTTTAAGAGGCATTTGGACAAGGCCCTTAACAATATGCTTTACCTTTTGGTCAGCCCGGAAGTTTTCAGGCAGTTGACTGAAATAGTCTATTCTATTTTAAAAACCTAGTATTTATTTTCTATGTATTTAGAGGCCAGAGTAAAAGAAAACAAGGTTTATCACCAATTACAGAAGTGGGGATGGAAACTATCTTTTCTGCCAGATTGGAATCTGCCTACCTTCTCAGTTCCTTGGACATTCAACTTTTTTAGGAAATGCAGAAGAGACCAAACACAAGAGACCCAGTCAACATGAGTATTATCCAGATGAATAATGTTTAATCACAGCTCCACAAGAAAAAGGCAACTCACTTAAACTGTCCTAAAGAAATTTCTCTATCTGTTCTTGTTCACATGATCACATCTTGTTCATAGATGTTCACATCATCATCTTCAATGAAAATCTCTGAAAATTCATTGTTGGGTCTCTTTCTAATGCCAAGCCTACAAACTTGTTTCTCAGTCTAAGTGGTCAAACTTTCCAGACATTCTCAACCCAGAAATTATGTACAACACAGAGGATGAGATTATTTAATCTCTTCCAATACAAGATTGACAAAATCCTACAATTTCTACTAATCCCTACTTACTTTTGAGCCCAACAGTCATTTTCAACAGAAGCCCACATAAGAGCAGATGTTGCAAAGAGAATAAGTTCCAAGTGGTTTCATGGATATCAATGCAGTAGACACATGCAACTTCAGCAGACATTACCATGCAGCCCTAACATATGTTCTGTTTTGCCTGCTGGCCAAACAATCTGTTAATGCACACCACAGCATTAATCAAAACATGTCCAGCCAACCACAGCTCATGGTTTTCCAGGAGCCAGTAATCAGGGTACACGTGATGCAGCTAAAAAGGTTCAAAAGACTTCAGGAATGTGGGCAGGGTACTGGGAAAGGAATAGGGGGACTAGGGTGGATGAAAGCACTACAGATGTTCAAAACAACTCTCTAGAGAGCGAAGCTATGTTACTTGGGCAACTATTTGTTTTAAATGCTTCCTTCACTGTCAACATTGACTTTTTACAAGTTTCTGCATACCTTATGTAATTTAAATAATTTGGCTCTAAATTGTGATGCTTTATGATTAAAGTCAAAAAGAAAGAAAGAAAAAAACCCGAGATAAAACTTCCAAAACACACAACTTTCAGTTTTCACTTTCAACAGTTGTCATAATTTTACAGAAGAAAAAAAGATTGAAAACAAAATGATTCAAAGACACAAAATTTGAAGGCTTCCTCTTGCAAAGGTTCAGGTTTGGGGATATCTTTTTTTTAAAATACATTTGAAGTTGGTAATACCATATTCTTTTAAAACCACTTTTAAAGACTTCAACAAATTAAATCAGTCAAGAAGTAACTTGCATTCTTACCTTGATACTATTTAGTCCTGAGGGTCCTAAGAGTACTCCACAGATGATATATCCAAACATGGTTGGCAATCCTATTGTTGTGCACAGCCAGCCACATGGCAAAGACAACATTCCTATTGTCACAATATCCTAAATACATAAGATTTACAAAGGCATTAATATAAAGGACACACAAATTTGGGATGAAATTGAGGACTATTATCTTTTGAAAGATAAATAGCACTGCAAAATTAAATGTAGACTACTTCCTGTGAAAAGAAAACAAAATTTCTGTAAATTAACCTCAGTGCTGTTGCAGGTGTAAGCACAGCAGTTTTTCAGATGAAGCAGATGAGATACTGACCTTAAGTAACTGGGGAATTTTAACCAATTCATAAATATTTTAAATATGTTATAGAAAGTAGGCAATTTCCTGAGTGGAATGACACCTTGCATTAAAACAAGATGGTGAAACAGAACTGTTTTGGGGTTTTATAATTAAAACAAAAATTCCAATGCAGCTGTTCTATATGAAGCAGAAGTACAATCAAAATTCTACCATATCTATGTATTTTCCAGTATCTCTTTCTTCATCACAAGGCACAACCAGATAAATTCTCTCTACAGACAACATGTAAGTGTCTTATTAAGCAGCAGCTTGAAAACTTTGCAGTCTGAGAGAAGGGACAGTGCCCCAAAGGTCTAACAAGAGAAGCTGAATAAAACCAGAGAGGATTCAGGTGGCATCATGATCAGTCTTGTGAAGACAATCCTAAGAACAGGGAACACATGGCTGGAACACCATAGATAGGGGAGCCATGAATGCTGGGATAACTTTAGAGAGACAAATGCTGAAGTACAACCAAGTAGTACTGACATGCAAACTAGTGGGACTAAATCCAAAAGTGAATGACAAGAATGTCTCTAAAATTATTACCTTTATGAAATGATGATCAGCACGAGGAATGGTTGAATCTCTGGGTTTAGTAAGGATATACTGATTGTTCTGGGAATCAATAAGCATACTAAGACCTAAGTCATCTTCTACTTCTCTTTTTGAAGCATTTCTTTTGGAGCTGGCTTCATCTTCTTCCACCCTTAAAACTGCTTCAAAGTTTACACCTCTTACCTTTAAGAAAAAGAAAACAAATAATCAAGCAAACAAAAAAAAGGGGAGTCAATTAAGCATATAATAAGAAGGGAAAGACTATTAGCTGTGCTTGAACTTTCTGCAGAACTTGTTGACACCAACTAAAAATACTGCAGGTTTCTTTTCTAAAAGTCTTTTAATCTCTATCAAAATTTGATGTCTTTAAAAGTAACATTTTATTATCTTGAACAAAACCACTTGGAGATTACAAAGTGATATTGAGTTCACAAAAATCTGAACTAAATACTGCATTTCAAGTCAAGAAAAGGTCACTATCTTGTAAATTTGAAGGACAGATTATAAGAACTGTTTCTACCCAGTTATTTTCAGGATTTTATTTCTCAAAACAGCAATTCTTGAACACAGGTTGTAGTGCAGATTTTTTTCCTTTCATTTTTACCTGCTATATTTCTCTATTTGGCTATATTTTAATAGCTTGTGTATCTTTATCAGAATATTGATTACTGTATTAAAGCTCCTCTATTCTAAAACTCCACTGTTTTAGTTTAAAATAATGTTTCGTGCAATGATGGAGAAGTACGTAGTCCTCCAGGTTGCATTTCATGATTCCTTTTCTTTCATGGATGGAGCTACAAGCAGAAAAGCAGGGAGATGCCGGGGAGAAGGCGGCCGTGCTGGCGTTCTGCCCGTTCCCAGGTGCCGCAGGAGAACGCCCGCCCCGGCTCCCGACAGGGCCGCTCTCCCCCGGCGGGACACGAGAGGGCGCTCCCGCCGGCCCGGCCCGGCCTGGCCCTGCCCGCCGCGGGCGCTGCCAGGTGCGACTCCCATGGGGCACAATCGCTCTCCTCTGCCGTACACGAAATAAAAAAGCTGCTTTCACTTTTTNAAAAAAACAAACCAAAAAAACCCCCACCAAAACAGCACACGGCTTGGCTGTCTGCCACAGAGAAACTGATTTTGCCTCCTCAGCAGAACTCAAGAGCTGTGCTCGCCTCGGGAGTCAACCTGGAAATCAACAAAAACCTCCCAAGAGCAGAAGCCAAATAAACCGTAATCCATGTTCATGCAAACAGGGCAAATTTAGGGAGTCTGTTTGAGGATGGCAAAATGGGACACTAGAATAAACTGATGTATTCCTGGCTCCAGAAACAGACAGCCTTACCTGAAGGGTACTGTCCCATCATGCAACATAAAAACAAGGATCAGTGCAGGTAGGCCAAGGCACAAAAAGCAGAGGAAGTCAGATGTGAAGAAAGTAACACCACAAACACATTTCAGGTCTTTCCTTTGAACAATATATCTTTTCCTAGACCATGAAAACCAACTGCAAGGATTCTTGTTTCATTTTCTCAAGAAAATGAAAAAGTGGAGACAATGCTTAACATGGTAACTCCATATCCTGCCAAGTCCAACCATCACAGTCCCCGCCACGACAGAGATGCCATATCTCTCATGGGCTGTATCAATGAGATGGATTACACTTGTCTCTTGTCAAAGTGGCAGCTGCAGGGAGGACTTTCAAATCAAAACCACAGAAATCACTAGCAAAAAGGAACAGTTACTCCTATTTGCTCACTCTTTACCAATCACCAAAATCCTAACAACTACATAAGACAAGAGAAACACATAGTGCAAACACCAACTATAAATAAATGCACTCCAATGAAACGACTGAGTCTAAAGCATCACTTACAGATTTGTTATCATCAAAGGCATGCTCTTCTATTTCCTCTTCCAATCTATCAGCTGCCTTCCTGACATCTTCCAGAATTTCATCAAGCATCGACAGGCTTTTGTTTTGGTGCTGCATGTTCTTAAGGGCTTCAACCTGGTGTTTTTCTGCTGCTAAGAGTTCAACATATTCCATTTCTTCCTGTTGAATTTTACAACACACAGATAAAGTGTTGACCAGGCCTTTGAGCAGAAAAAACGTTTGACATAAATGTATGCTTCTTTTGACACAAAACATTTTATCAGTGGAATTGCAAAAGCAATATAGACTTCACGAAGATATTTAAAGATTGCTTTCTCTTGTGACAATTTTCATTGGGTAAGTGGGCAAGAAAAACAACAACCAAACAAAATATCCAAGTGCCTTTTCTAATCTATTAAACAGTATACTTGCCCCAAGGTTATGATCCAGAAAGTGCAAGAAAGGATTTACTTTGAGAAACTCTAGGAAACATTTCAGAGCCAAATAAAGTTTAGAACTTCATGCTTTAGAAAGGAAGCATAATACCTTGAAAGCATAGCTATACTATCTACAACAAACAAACAAATTAGATGTAAAGCACAATGAATCTTAACTTTATAAGCCCTTTTATAAACATAGGAAGAGGTCTGTTTATGGTTTTCAAAAACTACAGTAACTGTGGAAACGGGAAAAAAAAAAGCTGGGAGAGAGATGAGCAGCCAATCACTCTAGCCAAGTTTCCTGTTTATGTTTCCCAAATAGCACATTTCCTATCAGAATTAAAACATATTACTTTCCCCCCTATTTCAGTTTGGGCCTCTTAACAACTTGCACTGACAACTTCTGAAATTACTGGGTTTCAGAAGTAAAAAGAGAAAATATGCTAATATGGTTTGATATGGTGTGAAAATATTTCAGTAAGTTCCCTGATAAAGTTATGATGTTTCACTTCTCTTTGGATGTTTCAGGTTCAATAAGAGAACTAAAAAGCTTAATTTACTGATCACAACTGGGCCTAACACTGTACCTTTTACATAGTTACCATGACAGTAACCAAACAGAATACGTTGTGTACTGACAGAGAACAACTTGAGGCTTTTGGGGAAAAAAAGATTCTTTCCTTTACATGCCTCCATTTTTTTAAAGATTGTTGAGAGAACAGCTATGAGTAAGGAAACAAATGCAAAGGCAGCACTCCTTCCTTTCAGTTAGATTCAGGATGCTGAGAATACTTGGATGAGAGAGACCCTTCTCCTGCTCTTTTAGAGAGCCAATATTATGAAAAAGGAAAAAAAAACCAGGCAAAAAAATGTAAGCAATCTATAGGTGTGACCCAGTTCCCAGAAAACACAAGTTTCTGTCTCCAGATGCCCCATCCCTGCCACACCCAGTTAGAAATCAGAGAACATAGGTCTCCTGTACGTGGTGCTTTATCTGCCTACCCTCCATAGATATCTTCAATAACCTGAGCTTATAAAATGGTCCTAAACACCTATGCTTAAATAACTGGAGTGTCTCCTCCTCCACACATTTGCAGATGGACATTTTTACCCCTGGAACCTACAAGAACATGCATGTATTTTAATCAATTCCTTGATTCCAAGACAAGAATACGTTCAGTACAACCAGTAACTGTAGCCAAACCCCTTTAAAATCCTGACAGTCGGACAAATGCCTGTGATTGTGATGAAACCACAATATTGGTGTCTGTTGGTGTTTAGAATTACCATAGTTATACTGTCATGGTGAAAGTTACCCAGATCCCAAAATAACTGGAGCAGGGAAGAATGTAACTATTAATGTGTTTGGCCCAATGTCAACAATTAGTTCTTATGCAACACGTAAGTAGGAGACACAGTCACTCTCATACAGCCTCAAGGAAAAACATTTCCTATCTGTTGCTCTCTGCTAGCAGACATTGCTCAAAAGATGCAACAGCCCCCGTACGAGCTGCAGACTCTCTGCTAATTCAGCAACAACTTAGAACACAAGATGAAATTGATAATGGTTAGATTCTTTCCCCTCGTATATGGAAGAGGTTTTGGGTGCGAGGAGCCCATCTCAGTCCTTTCTGTTAGCCAAGACGAACAAGCTGAACACAGCTAGAGGCAAACTACGTAAAAAATAATTCTCTAAGTTCAAAGAAGTTAACTTTCCCTGAATAGCAACATAGAAAAGCTTTGAAAAAAAAATCAGAGTGTAGCTGCAAGTTTCTTCAATTAACGGAGACAAAGGTTTTTGTAGTCTATTAAAGTGGCATCTGTTTCCACCAGACTAGTGTGACAGCAGTAGACTGGGACAATCCCAGGGAAAGGTGTCCATAAAAAGCACAAGTTAATTCACCAACCTGCTAGACGCTAAGCAGAAGTGCATCCCAGTACAAAGCAAACACTGTTCTGCAGCTCAGGCTGGGATTGGGAGACACCTGATCACGAGGTACATACCAAGCAACCTCTTTAGCAAAGTAATAGAGATAAGGATTGTGCACTTAACAGGAACACCCAGAAACACATGAGCAAAATGAAGTAATGTGAAGTAAGACTTTGGGGCAATACTGATTCAGAATGCAGTGTTGCTGTTGCTCTCTACTATTTAGTCAGAGATGACAAAAGCATGTTCAGAAGAGGTTGCATCTTTGCACTAGTTGCAAGTTATTTTTTTCCACCCATGTCTGATGAGGAGGCATCCAAGAAATCAGAAGCTAATTAAAAAGTAGGTAAGATTTTGTTGCCTTTTCTTGAACGTCCAAACAGGATCTTGGAGCAAAAGAAGGCAGAACCCATCTTCAGTGCTTCTTTCTTACTGGCCCATGCCCCACACCATGAATGATTCCATTACATCTTTTCACAGTAGCAGAACCAGCAAGAAATGCATCAGACATACATACATATCCCAGCACTAATGACTTCCAAGCATGTCAACTCAACAGAAATAAAATAAAGGGAAGAGTCTAGCACCCTCTACAGTTATTTGTATTTTCCATTCACTCACTGTTTAAAAAACAGATGTTCTATGAGTACACCAACAAAATAATCATTGAAGTAAAATGAAACTGGGACAAAATTGGATGGACCTAACGTGTGCCTTATAAAGAACAAGTCCAAAACTAATGTATCCTACGCAATTTTCATCTTTTTGGCATGCTTTTTCCGTATCCTTTGCTTCCCTTTATACAACAATTATAAGGTTAGAAGCACAAATATTCTGTTTAAATAACCATGTGTATGGCATAAGAAGGAAGGTGCAAAAGATTGCTCACTCAAGTAAATATATTGATAATACAAAAAAAGCCTGCACAATCCACTTCTGCAAAAGTTTTGACAGGACACACCTCTAAAACACATAATTGTACACAAAGGCCTCCTTCTAGAAGAGGCACCATTCTCAAGTTCAAGGATAAATGACTTCATTATTTTACAGCAACATTATCAAGAATCAGGAAAATGGGAAAGAAGGTTCTGGACAGCCTCACCACTGCTATTTTACAAGCTCTGAGAAAGAAAAAAGGTGGAAAATCAAGTAAAGCTCATGACAGTTTCTGTGACATTTCTATGCAGCAGAGGCTGCCACTACCATAAAGTATCAATATACAAGCCATATAAAGCAGTTCATTAGAATACACCTAGATCCAAATTACTCTCTATTCAAATTTGTTGTAATTCAGTCTTCATTTCCACTGCACAGAACCACTCCAGTCTGCCAAGTTTGCATCCTAATTTCTACTTCCACCAGCCTATCTTGGCACAATTAACTGGACACCTTTCCTGCACGTAATTTCTTTCCATCTTCACCTGTTAAGATCTGCACATCTCTTAGCACAAATGCCCTTCAGAGACTCTCGCAATTCAAATGCTAAATGCCAATTACATTTTTGTTCTTTCTCTCGGTCCCTTGTGCAGGGGCAGCCTCTTCTTTTGTAAGACAAAAAACAAAGAAAATTCTTAATATGTTCCTCCAGTGGTTGAGGGGTAGAGCAAGGAAAAAAACAATTTAAATACCAAATAAATTAAATTACATTTTCCCTCAATGGGAGACTTTCAGTACACAGTCTGAACACTACCAAGTCCAGAAGACAGTGACAGATTGTACTCAACCTAATGGGACATGGGAATTCAAATTTTCCATGAAGTACTTGTGTTCAAACTGTTACTCATCTGTGTTTTTTCTTGGCAAAGCTATCTCAGCTGGCTCTTTCTTGGAAGCACTGCTTTTCAAACCTTCACTTCTTAGGTTAGGAGTGCAATACTGAGTTTAAAAATCTAGTCACCTACTGTTTCGCGTGTCCATTTTACCCATATCTATACAAATATGGAAATGAAAGGCAGCAAGTCATGCTGTTTTAACTGTGGACTTTGGTTAAGCAGCTCTCATTTAAAATGGAAAAACCAGTTAGTATTTCACCATTTGATGGCATTATTTCCACTCAGCTAGTCCCACTAGCTTGGCTAGCACAACTGTGCTATGTGCACTGATTCACTGTTCATATTCCTCTCCCTTTAACACAATATTTGCCATAGATCTTATGATTATGCCTAGCTTTGTGATAAGAAGTATTGACCGCTAATAAGTTTCAAGCTCTACACCAGAATTACTTGTAAATTTACTAATGAGAACAAATACTTCATTCAAAATCCATTTTAAACAGTAAACATTGCAAGTTTTATGTAGATACCCTTTTTTATTAAAATAGACTGAAACTGTACAACAATAAAATTAAAATCACAAGTAGAATATGAGCACTCTAGTAACAAACATGGGAAAACCAACCTTAATTGCAGCTTCTCTCAAGGCCTCCAGTCTCTGTCTACTGCTCTCTTTCATATTTACAACATCTTTGTAATCACCCTGTAGAGCTCTCTGGAGGCCATGGATTGCCTGAAAGACTGAGTTTTCACTTTCATTTAGCTCCTTTTGGAAAATTTCAAAGGTGTGCACCTGAAAAAGTTTCTCTTCATCAGACAGTCCTGCATCCTTCTCAACTGCTCTTATGGCATTTTTTAGTTTGTTGAGAACAACGTTCTTTTGGCGAAGAAGACCAGACAGTTTCCTGCAGCTCTCCAACACCCACTGCTTCCTCTGAGTGATAACAGCTCCTTTCCCACGGTGCAGCTTTATTGCATGCTTCACTACATCTTCACGTTCTGCAGGGTTTGCTAACGGGCCACAAGGCAGTGAAACCAATGTCCACAGGGAAATCAATCCAGTCGCCTTCATTCTTCACTTTATATTGCTCTTGGGAGAAACTGATAATCCACAGCTGCTCAAAGCTTTCTGCTACATGGTTTCTGCATCTCCAGTATGCACACCAGGCTGCAAGACAGAAACAATCAGTTATCAAACATGGCAATGTTGGGCCATTAGATCAAACAAACATAGAAAATAAATCCAAGACTGCCTCCTGCACAACTATCTTTAACAGAACACATATGGTCTTCTTCACTCAACATTTATGAAAACCAAGAAACAGTCTGAGGTTATTGACAGATTTTTGTTTTCCCCTTGACTATTTCCTAGATGACATCTTGTTTTAAAGCAGTGACTGGAAAGCTTAGTCACTTCACATGGTACTCATCTGCACTTCTTACATGAAAGAAAAGCCTTTAAAAATACCAGGCCATGATGTCATAGGCTGCATTTCAATCTAGCACTAAAACTCATTATTCTTAGCTATCAGTAAGCCTCCTGTCTCTTTTCAAACCTATCCTAAAACATTGTATCATAATCATTTGTTATTTATAAAGTCTCAGAAGCATTAACAAACTCAACTACATACATTCAACAAAACATAATGAAAAGCTTAACTGAATCAGATTACATTATAAAACATAACTATGGAAGAAAGAACAGCAAAACTTCATGGACTTCTGGGTGCTACTAGTTTGGATCAAAGACCACCTTCACCTGAAAGGCTGCAGGGCCTTGAGGTACTTTACTTCAAAACTTATTAGGGATTGTCAAGATTTTAAAGTAAATTATAAAAACATTAAATCAATTCATTCATAAATTCATTTCCCAGCAACTACTTGAAGATCTATATTTAAACTGCTGCATTTAATTTTAACACCAAGCAGGATAGAATTTAAAAATTAATTTCCTTCTCTCAGAACCTAGAACAAAATACTGACTATTGTAAAATAACAAAGTTACATTTTCTTTTTAAAAAATCCAAACAAACATAAAATCCCTCAAAAAAACCCTCACACCACAAAGCTACACATAACAACATATAAAACTCTGTACACGGCATTCTAAAAACATACATCACACACAACATGTTAATAGATCATCAATACAGCAGGTATTTCCCTAAAAATTTAGTTATAGTCTTAATCATTGGGCCAGCAGCCTTAATCAGGAACCAACACATGGACACAGTCATCTGGAAGCAGTCTGCCTAAGAGAGAATCTTCCTTTCCTACAATGCAGTAGCAGTCACAATCCCAGGTATCCAAGCCAGCCATCATCAATACACAGAACGGGCTCTGAGCAACCTGGTCTAGTGGAAGATGTCCCTGCCCATGGCAGAGGGGTTGGAGCCAGAGGGTCTTTAAAGCCCTTTCCAACCCAGGCCATTCTATGATTCCATAGGAAGGGAACATGGCAAGCACAGTCATGCACTAACTTCATTTTTTAAATGCTCTCTCATCTCTGTTTCAGAGAGAAATGAGAACATCCGTCTGTGGGTTGGTTTATTTCTTTTTTCAATGGATGAAATGCAAGCCAAAGTATTTTAGTTACTAATAGCTGATTCTGGGCTAGGGTTTAACAACACAAAGAGCTACATCATTTAAAATTAAGACCTAAAAGTGCAATCAAAGTAGCAAAAGCATATCACGTCGGTCTAATATCAATAAAATAATAAAGTACAAACATTTCAGAACTTTGATAAAGCTGTGGGGCTTACTATTTTTAAGAAATCAGGAAAATAACAATCCCTACCACCTGGCAAAGTTCTAGAGTGAAATTTAAGGAAATATTTCTTCATATATACAAACTAATACTCTTCCCTGTTTAGTAGGCTTGGAGCAGAGATTTTGCTAAATATGTATTACAACGTATTTCTGCAAGAAAGAGGGAGAAGAAAACACCCAGTGTACATCCAAGGTGAGTAAAAGACTACTGCATGTCTTGTGCGGTACATCAAACCACGTTAACTAAATTTTGAGCAGAGATTTATACCAACAAAGTTCACTCACTGTTGCACTGTACAAACTCAGCACTGTGGTTCAGACGTGGAACAGTTTTGTTTCAGTGCTTTTTACTTGGCTAGCAAAAACTGTTTAGAGGAGCAACACCTGGGGCAGTGCTCAAAAGCTCTTAAGGGAATAAAGATCTCACATACCAAAATAAATTATGTGATGCTGAGCGGAAAAAAAAAAAGGCAAAAAACCCTAACACTCCTCTCCATTCACCACCAGTAAGTACTAAATCAGAGGGAACTACTGTTGTTTGGAGTCCTTATTTAAGCAGCGTTTGCTTCCTGCTGGATTACCGCTCATCTTCCCCCTTTTTGCTTCCTAAACACGACACTGTAGCACCAGATTTCATCAAGCTGATAATACAGGACCCTGCCTCCAGACTCCTCTTGCGGGTCCTTTCACGTCTGTCGGTTCGCTTCCACTCGCCCCCTTTCCCAATCCCAGCTCCGCCCCAGGAGCCGCAGAGCAGCCGGGGCCGTGCCCGCCCGCCACCTCCGCCCTGGCGCGGTCCCACCTGAGTGCGATGGCAGCTCCCGGCGCCGCTCCCTGAGAAAGGCCGGGCGGACGGTGGGGCACAAGGGGAGAACAGAAGGAAAGAAGTGGAGCGCAGTGGCGACCGGCCCGGCTCCCTCTCCCTCATGGCGGCCGAGGGACGGGGGAAAACAGGCGGCCGCCCCGCCCGGCGCTATCGGCAGTGACGCTCACCTGAGGGACAGAGGAAGGCCCGCAGCGGCGGGGAGGGAAGGGCGGGATCGCAGGGCGGCGAGCACGGTGTAATGGGGCGGCGGCCGCTGGCGGAGGGCACCGAGGAGCCCCGTCCTTGCGGCCGCCCCTCGCCCCGCGCCCGTGCCCGAGCGCCGGGGCGGCGCCTTGGAGCGCAGCCGGGCGGGACCCG
>VZTH01016783.1:170847-218282 GCA_013397815.1 Aleadryas rufinucha | reverse complement strand
TGCCCAGAGCGCTCCCCGGCGGGAGGCGGCGCGGGCGGGCCGGTGCGCGCCTGCGCGGGAGGCGGCGCCGGGCGGTGAAGTTGGTGGGAGCGCCGGTGATAAAATGGTAGGTTGTGCGAGCTGGGGGGGAGGGGAGGCGGTGAAACCGGGGAGGGGGAGCCCCGAACAACCCCCGGGCACCCCCCGGGCTGGCGAGCGGAGCGACCCCGCACCTCCCGCCGCGCCGAGTCCTGTTGCCCTGCCCAGGGAGGGGGGGGACGGCGCCAGGCGGGGGAGACGAGCGGCGCTGGGACACGGGGACGCGCACCCCCCGTGCAGAGTCGCTCTCCCGCCGCCTCCTCCACCGGGCTGGGAGTGGGGAAGGTCACCGGGGGCGGCGGGGAAGGGAGGGGGCCGGGCCCCGCCGCGGCTATTTCGAGCGCAGGCAGGCGGCGCAGCGCGTACCTTTCCCTTTTTTGGGATTAGGGCTGGCGGGGCAGGTCACCGGAGCTGCGAGTCCCTCGCTCCCACCGGCCCTTCCCCGCCGCGGGACATGGCAGGTGCAGCCTGAGGCGGTGGGAAAGGTGCGGTACAAATTCTCTTGCCGGGTCTGGGTGGCCGGGGCTGTTCTGGAAAGGAAGCGCTGTCCTGGTGCCTCTGCAGCAGCTTCAGCGCTTCCCAGGGGTGTGCAGTACGGTGTCATTAACGCTGGGAGAGGGCTCCAGAAACGTGACTGAGCTGTGCCTGGATGCGAGGTGCGCATCCTTGTTCGGGTGCCATCGGCGAGGAGTCACGCTGGAGACGGGAGTTCAGACTCGTCCCGGCCCCCAGGGAAGGTGCGCGGGTGCCGCTGCCCGCTGCAGGGCACTGACCGCAGATGAGCGGCAGGAACCGTGCTACGTGGCAGGGTGGTGGGCTGGAGAGTCGAATGTGTTTCTTATCGCTTGAAATAATTCAGTGTTTCATTTCGGTAGACATGAAGCTAGAAAATATCCGTAAATGCCTGGCGTTAGCTATGCTTGAAAGAGGACCTGGGGTTTGCTTTGGCGTTGTTGGCACAGTGCTCTGTTTTGAAGTGATTATCGCTAAGTTTGTTGGCCAAAAGAAGTTTATGTAACTGAGGAAGATCTAGGTGCAGAGACTCCCTTAGCTAAACTGTCATGAAAATTTGGAGGCAGGCTGCAGCTTGGCAGCCAAAGGATTATTGGCTTTTTACTTACCAAAGTATGTTGTAGTTATATTTTGCATGTTTTCCCTCCCACTGTACACATTTTTTGTATAAAAAGAAACCCGACGTGTTTCTTCTTATATTAAATTGAAAAATCTTGTAGGAAAGACCAAAATCCTTATCTTGTTTACGTGATGTGTTTCTTGTGTCAGGACCATCTATAGTCAAGATGTCAGTGCCCATATGGGTACAAGAGATAAAAACTAAACTGAAAGATGGTCCCGTGTTTACTGCTGACTGGATCAGGGTTCAGTTCTCTTTTAAGAGACCAGTAAGTTTTCTGTATACCTGATGATTTAAGCTGTAGTGGGGAATTTAGACAAATTTCAGAGCTTAATTGTTGGCCCAGAACGTGTGTTAGGTATGGTTTAACAAAATTGGAAAATACAGAATATAATAAAAAAAAGGAGTTTGATTTAAGCAATCTCCTTCTGCTTCCAACTTCATGTAAAGCATAATCTTGAAATATGTTACTAGCAAATTTTCTCCATGTAAAATGGCCTTTCCTACCTCTTGGGTGTTCCAGAAGTTTAGGAATATTGTGTCAATATGGTTGCTGCAATTGAGAGAAACATCATATTAGTTTCTGTAGACCACTGTAACAGGCTTTTTTGTTGTTTAATGTGTTAGCAGTATAAACATATTTTTCAGAGTTTAATTAAAGTTTTAGATCGCCTTTACAGTAGTCTTATAGTCTCACAGTAACATTCAGCAGTCTCCGATATGTCCGCTTCATCTATTTTATTTTTGTCATGTGTCTTCTGTTGGCAATGTTTTATAACATAATTATGTGAGAAATGCTTCTGCCTTTTTCAGCTGATGACTTAAAATGATTAAACTTTGCATTGTTAATTGTTGCTAAGAAAATACTAGGAAAACTCTTGGGTATTTTTTCCCCATGTATGAAGGACTTATATAGAATTTGAGAATCTATGAGTTGCACCTTTTTAATTTTTTTTTTTATAACCACTAGGCATATCTTTCAGAAGATAACCATATTGTAATATGATGAAACTTGTGTTTACTGCTCTTACAGAACAGAAAAAACGTCAGCATATGTGAGCAATAAAGCAGAAATACAAGTTTGTTACTGACAGAATATGTACTGCTAAAAATGTCTGTATAGATGCTGTCATTTCAATTTTCAGAAGAAAATGCTGTCTGTTTAACTGCAGAAGAACAAGGCTTTGTCTTCCTGTAATTCTGAAGTGAAAGTTGTCATCAACAAGAAAACTAAAACCTTTAAAAGATAGGCATTAGTAGTAGAATGCTGAAACACACTTCTGGATTAGCTTCATTGGCTTTCCTGCTTCTTTTGCATCCCAAAGCATAAGCTTAAATCATCCCAGAAGGACAAGGTCCGCCAGTTTATGGCATTTACCCAGGCTGGTGAAAGGACTGCTATATACTGCTTAACACAGAATGAATGGAAACTAGAAGTGGCAACAGACAACTACTTCCAGAATCCAGACTTATACTACAAAGAATCCATGAAAAATTCAGTAGACAAGAAGAAATTAGAACAATTATATAACCGATACAAAGGTAAGGTTTAGTTTTTTGGGGGATTTTTTGATTGGTGGGCTTGGGTTTTGTGTTGTTCTTGTGGATTTTGTTTTGGTTTTTTATAAATTATGTTGTGTGAGGAGTTTTTCTGCTTTTCCCTCTACCATTTTTAAGGCGTTATAAGAAAAGCTCGCGTTTCCCTATGTGTTTGCAGTAATAAGAATGAAAAAAGGTTTTAAATGCTCTTAATGGTCTGTACACGACTTTTGTAGAGATTCTGTACACTTTAAAAGTAGGAAATTAAACCTATAGTGAGGAAAAAGTGTCAGCTGTCAAGTACGGTAGGAAAGTTTATTATTCAACTTCCATGATTTATTGCCAGTGGCTGCTGTTAAATATGTGTATGATGTTCTTTGCATGGAAAAATAATACATATTGGTCTTATGCTAACATTTGGGGGACTTAGTTCTATTCAGAGACAGTAATATTTCTATACATTAAAATCAAACATTTTTCAGATAACATTACAGCTAGGAATGTGACAAAATAGTTGAATAAGGAAACTCAAAAACTGGAAACTACATCCTTATTTAATTACTTCATGCTGGCATATTACAGCAGAAGTGATGTGCCTTTTCACAGAGGCTTGGAGGGGAAACCAGAGGAAAGTGGATTAAAGGAAGAGTTGCTGCTTTTCCAAGTTTTATTTTACATCATTGTTAAAAAGAACAACAATAAAAAAGGAAAGATAGGCATTTAAATATAAGAATGTACATGATCCAGGTGACAGTGCTTGTTGAACTGTGGCCATCTGACATGAGTGTGTGCATTGTTCATGTTGGAGCAATGCAGGCTGGAATCATTGTTAGCTCCTGTTGAAATCCATACATCTTGTGTTTTGAAACATGAACTTTTAGCCTCTACTCAGCTATGATTTTATGTACTTTCCTACTTGAAATATATGGCATGCTTTGTATACACTTTGTCCTGTTTTTATTATATTGTTTCCACCATTTTTGTTCCTCTTTACATAATATGTTCTATTTTAAGTATAGAGGTTCTTTAATACTTCATTATAATGTGGTAGTGAATTGTGTAGGGGCAAAGAGGCAGCAATGCCATAGCATTTCTTTGTGAAAACAAAAACCCAGAGACAAAACTCAGAGAACCATGTTTTGGTTTATATATGCATATATGTATATTTACATATGTGTATATATATATATAGCATATACATATATCTGACTCTTTTGTTTGCTCCTTGAATGTCAGTCTTGGAGATTGCTGGGTCAAAAATATATATTCAGATTCATAAATGCTGTTAAAAATATCTAAAATGGAAAAAGATCATCACAAATGTTGTTTGTCACTCATAAATTTCTAGCAGTGGCAAACTGCGCTATCTGACTTGTGAAAGCAAGTCTAGCCAGTTTGTCAGTGTTTTAGTTAGCAGCACACCTTTGCGGTTCTGGCACTTAAAACACTGAAGTTGTAAACATTAAAAACTTTCACAAGATTTGACAGAAGACTATAAAAGTTTTGGTTAAGCACCTTTCCTTTATTCATATCTGTCTTAAACCTGAGTCACTGGCCTGTCAACAGTAAGGGATTCTTTTGTTCTACAAGGCCTGTACAATATTGCACTGTACTTGAAATCTGAGATAAAATGTCTTTTTCTGTGCTGTTTTTTCTTAGTTTTCCTACCTGTTTATCCAGCAACTCTGTCAAAACAACAATTGATTTTTTGTTACTAGTTGCCTGGATCATGTGAAATATGATAGGGATCAAAAATCCTTGTTGAAATCCACCAGAATTTTCCCACTGATTTCAAGACAGTGTACATCTCGCCTTCAGTTCTTCAATTACTCCCCAAATACACAAGAAATATGTTTTACATGTCTGAGAACTAGTTGAATAGATATATTTACTTGTTATTTGGGATCAAAGGTCCCTGAATTATACCATGGGCGTAATTCTTTGTTTAATGGGTATAAGTCTATTTGCCAAATTAACTTCCTCTCTGGAATTTACCATTTCTTTCATTGTAGTATTGGCTGGAAAAGTAGAAGAGGTCTTAGCTTAAGAATTAAAATAAAATCCAAAACGTTTTATCTAGGCTTTTTTTTTTTTGTCAGCTTGTTGGATCAGGACTTAAAAATAGAATGATTGAAAATCGTAGCAGGTTAAGAAGTTAGTATTAAATCTACTCAAGGGATGCTTTTCTACACAGTCCAGCTTAAGATACTGAAATGTCTTTCTCTCAAAAGCTGGGAAAGTCAGTTTTGTGGTTTGTAAAGTGTCAAACTTTGAAAACTACAGGTGTGGGTTTTATTTTCTTTTGTTTTCATTTAGTTTTTTTCTTCTCCAGTTATTTAAGTTTACATGCAGAGGGTTGTTTGTTTGGGTTTTTTTTGAGAGAGGATTTTGCTACAGAATTATTATAAGGCGTCTGCTGTTACATAGGTAGTTGGGAAGCGTGCTTCCGACATTCAGAAAGGTACTACTAGGGAAATACTGTGTTTCACTTGTACTAAATTGTACTAATTAGCTTAAGACTCTGTTGTGCTAAGGCATTGTTTGAACAATGTTTTGGTGATTTCCCTGACTTATAATTAAACTCCCAAAATGTTTAAATGTGGTCTTTAAATAGAGTGGATACCCATATGTCACTATCAGGAAAAAAATGTCTTACGTGGTAGGTGTGTTTTTGTTGGGCTTGATTTTGGGTTGCCTTTTTTTTTTTTATAAGCTTAATACACACTGACCAATATAAATACATTGTACATTTTGTTTATCACTCTTACTGTTTCTAAACATAGGCAGCATCTGCTGAGTTAATGCGAATCTTTTATAGAGGATTGGGAGGGAAAACAAAACTATTTTGTTGATGTTAGCAGATAAGTTCAGGAAAAGTTGCAAACCAATTTATAAGTTTACAGAATACTTAATCTGTTTACTGATTCTCTTCTAAAATTATCTTGACTTCAAGTGAAAACATTTGTGAAGGTTATGAAAAATTTAATACCTGTATTATGCAGCACATCAGAGCTGTCAGATGATTATTTCTTAATATGTTTTGTAAATAATTATAATTTTCCTCTTTGTATTTTGAACTGCAGACCCACAAGATGAAAATAAAATTGGCATTGATGGGATTCAGCAGTTCTGTGATGATTTAAGCCTGGACCCAGCCAGTATCAGTGTTCTGGTTGTGGCATGGAAATTCAGGGCAGCTACTCAGTGTGAATTCAGTAAAAAGGAATTTGTTGATGGCATGACAGAGTTGGGGTAAGTATCCACTTCTGCCTCGTTTATAGTGTAAGGCCTGAACCGTGTTTGTGCTCAAAACATTTTCAGTTAATTTGTGTGAAGCTTTAAAAAGCTGTTGAGGCTAGTGCCAAGCTTAACAGGTGCAAAACGCCTGTGTCTTGTCTTCCTTGAGCTGGTGCTTTACTGCAAAGCCTTAATGACCACAGAAGGAGGGAAGCAAAACAATTTCTACCTGTACAGCAAGGCAGTCAGATGGATTCACGTATCTTTTTATGTAGTTCATAGTAAGCATATGCTTATTTGTGTTAAGGATTTGAGTTGGACCTCCTGTTGTTAAAAACTGAAAGTCACTGGAGGTGTATGAAGGGAAAAAAAATTCAGTGTTGAAGCAGAAAAGAAATAGGAAAACAGAAAAGAACCTTTAATTCTTTACCTTGCCACTAGCAAATGGACTCATCTTTCTTTTTGTCCATTTTACCACCCATACTTTGTCTCTTTTATGCTAGATACTTCACTTGTACAAAATAACTATGAGGAACTGAAATAAAAATTAGCTTCTTGGTAGTAGAAAAGATTAGTCCAGCTGTGATGTAACTGATGAAAATTCCTTTCCTGGATTATGGAGCTGTTCTGGATAATAAACTTTAAACGTTGCCTCTGTTTACCAATAAAGTCAAGCATTTGTCATCATAAAATAATATTTTGTGTATAACTTTTCCTTGTAAGAGGAGCAGCGTTTCTAATATTTAGAGATGTCAAAATGACTTATTTTTTAACAGATTGCATTACATGAGTGGATAAATACAGTTTATTACTTGTTCATGTTTTTTGTAGCTAAATAATTCAATTTGATCTTAGAATGGCACCTTATCAATACATTTCTATGACAGACCAACTTCTAGGAAATGTGGTTGGTTGTTGAGCAGAGATCTTAAAAGTCTGATGTTACTGACCTCATCAGTTACTGATTTCTTTTTAAGCTTTCCTTTTTAGGAAATTGTAATGAAATAACTTTTGATACCATCTGAAGTTCACTGCTTTATTTTGTCCTCTTGGGTAGCTTTGGGTAGGAATTACAAGAATAATTATGATTTTCTAACCATGGACAGAAATTAAGTGCTCATGCTATTATATTAAAGGTTGCCAGCATTTTTTTTTCATGTAAGTGATTAAAAAGGTTTTGCTAAACCACTTGTGACTTTTGGCTTGGATTTTGTTTTTGAATTTGATTGTCACATTTCTGCTGTGTTCTTTTGACTGTCTTTGACACAGTTCCATAGAGGTCTGTGATTTTTATCTCCTTCTGCTCAACACATGTTAAACTGTTCTTGGGAGCATAATATGATTGTGCCCGCTTGCCACAGCATTTACTGAGAATTTGGAATGATTTTTTAACGTACTTGGAGGCACAGTGTCTGTGGTTTTTAGCAATGAACACAAGTGAGCATTCGAATGGAAGGAAATTCCCTGAGGCTTGGATCCCATAGCATCTTTAGGATGTATATAGGAAGGTATATTTGTTGACTAGTTCAAGTCCTAATGAAACTGAACTTCTCACTTGAAGACTGTTGGCAGAATTCTTTCTTTTCTCCGCCAGGTACTGTTGGATGCCAGAACAGTACTTATTTTTATCTGTACCATGCAAGACAGTTAAAACTGCACTTGCATTTTATGGATGTTGTTATAGTTACCCATCCTTTAATAGAATTTTTCTTGAATCTTTGGAATAAATACAAACATTTAACTACAGAGAACTTTCAAATACACAGTTGTGATAGCTGCTTCTTTTGAAACCTGTTTGCTTCACTTTGAGTTTCTAGGTACAATTCAAGGTATTGGTAATGTCCTGTAAACCTTGAGTATTCATTTGATGCCTTGTTGTGGCAGAAACACTTTCCCTTTTAAAAGTGTCTTGCTAGCTCAGGTTTTTACTGAAAATGCTTTGGTGGTGTTATTCAGGGATATGTTTCTGTTAGAATTTCAGTAACTTGATTCTGTCTTAGCTTACCTGTGCCAGGCTGTTAAATAGTTTGCCAGCCTTCAGGCTATCATTCAAGGCTCATTTTGTTCCTAGGTTTTATTCTCAAGTGTTCTATGATGGAGAGAGAATGACTGCAAATAATAGTACATTTAGGTGGAAAGTCCTCTATGTTAAGATGAACTATAAAAACGTAGTGTGAAGCTCTTTATTTAGGAGAGCAGGGAATAAACAATGTCTATATAGGTTAAAGCAAAACGTTACACACTTGTGTTACAACATCTGTCCCAGGGGAAGGAATAACAGAGTTCGGTGAGGTTTTTGTGTTCTTTAAGAGCAGAATAGCATCTGTTCAAAAACTCATAAAGAGACGGAAAAGAAGTTAAACAACTGAATCCTGTTTACATTGTGTACCTAATGGATGCCTGTCCACAATGTTCCACTTAAAATTCTTTAGTAAAGGCACATGAGCATTTATATTTTTCAGAATGCTATCCACAAAGATAATCTGTTTTTATCTTAAACACTGTTTTGTTTTGTTCTGAAACTAAACCATAAAAAAGGTGGGGGGACGGTAGAAAGAAATTTTAAATCTATGCAAATAATTTAATCTCTCTTGAACAGGTGTGACACCACAGAAAAACTAAAAGCTCTATTGCCAAGACTGGAACAAGAGCTAAAGGATCCAACAAAGTTCAAAGATTTTTATCAGTTTACTTTTAACTTTGCTAAAAACCCTGGACAAAAAGGTCTAGGTAAGTAGAAAAAAAGTGAGAAAATGTCTACAGTCAGTGAAGTCTTCCAAATGCTTCCAGTACTACAATAGTCTCATTGGCGAATGTATAGTAAATTCATCATTGATTTCTTCAACTGACTTCTCTTTCCCATCTTCTTTCATTTAATCTCTTCTTAATGTCCCCTTGGTGCAGATAATTTAATGGGGCTTTCTGCCATTATTGACATTCTCTCACCTCTTGTCAAAAGAAGTTCCTGCAGTTCTTCGAGACCTGTCAAATTTTATATTTTTTAAAATACTGAGCTGGTGAGCTCTGTGTGTTAAGAACTACTGAAACAAGATGTCCACATCAGCTCAGGAAAAGGGGGAACACTGGGCAAAAGTTACTGTTCTTCTAAGAATTTTTAGTTTTAGCTCTGTTTTTATGTAAAGTTTAGCAAAAGGGTATTATGGACTTGGTTTAAAACTAGTGAATAAAAATAGGCATAGTTTATAAAGCATTAAACTATTGTTCTTCATAAAGTTTGAGATTTATCCCAATCCACGCCTTGTATTGCTGGAGTAAAACTGATACATTATTTAAATTCCTTTTTTTTTTCCTTCAAATCAAAAATCTCTAGTTTGTGTATAGATGAAAAAAATAGTAAGATGAAATCCACTCTTTTCAAATTTATGTCCACTTTCAGAAGATACTGTGTAGAAAAGAATTAGTGTTTTGCATTCAGAATAGCACTGTACCATCATCACTGTTCTTTGTGCTGTGAGTGAGAGGAAGTGGTTTGTTGGTTTTTTTAGGGTTTTGGGTTTTTTTTTTTTTCTTTTTAGCATAGCCACTTTAAATCTGTATCTAGGTTACTTGGAAAGTTGATAAATCTTTTTCTCAAGAACTGTTGGAAGAGCAGAATATTGATTTAGACCTCAACCAGGGGTGTCGGTTCCATTGTCTTTACTTTGAATAATCTCTCTTGTCTTCCCTGGTGTCTTTTTTTTTTTTTTTTAACTATGGACAACTTTTAGCCAGTTTATATTTGTCTTTGTTGGTTTTTTTCACAGTTTCATTTTTCATTTTATCTCTCACTCTCTCATGGCTCACGTGCCACTTCTACTGACACAAAAATGAAGAAGTCTTGTAGTGGCTCTGTGAGGTTGATTGGAATTCTAGTCCATTAGTTTGTCTTCATTAACAAAGCTTAGTACTTTCAAATTGCAGGAAAGGTAAGTTAGCTACAGCTGAGGTTGGAATTTATGGGATACCTAAAGAAGTATTACAAATAGCTTCCTGTTTTACTTGGATCAGTTCCAACATGAAACTCGTGAACTTGGGCAGTACATTTCAAAAGCTTTTCACCTAAGTCTGTAGGAAGAGTGGAGGAGAGAAGGCAGCCCAACCCAGATTTGGAACTGAATGTACTGTTTATTTGACATGAGGAGGAAACTTACTTGTTTTCTATTACTTCTTTCTATTTAGTGTTGGGGGTCATTTCATTTGTACGTCTGTCTTCTCTGTTGTGTAAGAAAGGTGTTTTATTGCCAAAAGTAGCAAGGTTCCTTCTTGGACTAAGAGTTGAAGTATTAGCAGGAGAAAGTAAGAAGTGCAAAAACTGAAGTAAAACTTAAACTGTAGAATGAATTGACTGGAACTGTTGCTGATTTCAGTTTTCAGGAATTTTAGTAATTTCAGTAATATTTGCAGTTAATTTCTAGTTCTTGTACTTAGTTCTTACATGGCAATATCTTGGTGGCATTTTTCATCAGACTTTTTCTGGTTTTGCTAAGATGATTCTAGATAGTAAAGAAGTATAAGCAGATGCCATTCTTACTTCAGTGGAGATGCACCATATTTCTTGGATCGCCATAGGTTGAGGAAAAAGAGGCTGTTGAGCAAACATATGGACTAATGTGACATTTTTGTGTGATTGAGGCCAGTGATAGCTTACTCAAAAACTAACTCTGTATAGGTTTGGAGTTGGAATCTTTACAGGGATTATCCATCATAGTGGAGCAAAGAGGCTAAGGAAAAAAGTAAGTTTACAGGTAGGTGTTTGTAATAACCACAGAAGAAAGCAGTGTGTTGTAAGCAAGGAAAAAAAAAATCCATCCAGTTATTTTACTTGGAGTGTCTGTGTGAGCTGAGAATTCTAGTTGCTTCAGCTACATTTAATCCAGGTTTAGATGTTTTTTTTTAATTTTACATCTTCTCTGTATACATTTATGTATTTTCTCCTGGAATGAGAAACTGTCCATCTTTGCTGCCTGTCTCCAGAGATGTTTGGTATTTGTGTCCAATGACTGCGTGCCCTGTTGTCAAGGAGATGAGGGAATTGGTATCAGCCATGTACAAAGTCTGCTTCTGTCTTACTCAGTTTGGAGCCTTTACTTTCATTAAGTCCAGATAGTAAAACAGAATGAATAATTAGATTTGTTACCAACTGAGCTGGTACAAATCTGTGCCTAGCTCTGTCCATCTTAGAGTGATGACCTCTCCTTCTTCCCCACATGCACATTAGATGACATTCAGTTAGTATAGGATGTTGCTTAGCTCCTGCTCAAGTGGATTGCCTTAAAATCTTTCTGGTGAATTGTAACTTGGAGACTGAGAGGACAGTAAGTTAATGACAAGTAAAGGATAAAAATGAATGGTTTTAATTAATGAAGTGAAAATAATCTAGGAATTCTTTCCTAAATTTCAGTTGCAGAATATTTTAATGTGATTTTTCTAGGGTCTGAAGTATTCAGTGCTTTTACTTGCTGGGCTGGAAGCTTAAATCAGCCGGTCTGGTGATTGTACTCACTGTTTAGGGGACTGATGTGTAGGCTAAAAGAATATTGTTTGATTCTTGGATATACACATGACCTATAAATGCACCTATTTGAAAACTAAGCAAGTTTGACATAGGGCCAGTGACAAATGAGGAATTCATATTCTTAGCAGGTTGTTAATAGAAACCTTTTGCTAAAGAAGATGCAGCTAACTCCTGTTGAGTCCTTCAGGCTAAGTGCTAGGGCATCTTTTTTTTTAAACAGAAATAACTCTTGAGAATAGAGCTTACCAGAAATGAGGCTGTGATAAGCAGACTGACTTACACAATTATTTTTCATGTTTTTTTTCTTGTTTGTTATCTTAGCGTATTGAAACCATAAGAAATGAGTGAAATACCTCTAAAATGTTCAAGCAGCAATGCTTTGGTTATGAGTCATGTTGATTGCTCCATCAATATATTAATACATTTCAGATTACTTTTTTTAAAATCTGTATCTCTCGTTTTAAGAAGTGATATGCAACAGTTATTCCTTTATTTATTGTCCCCTCTCCTCTGAAAAACATCAGGAAATAGTGATTTATGGGTTCCTTTTTAATATGCCAGGTGGTCTTTAAATTGAAAAGGTAGGGAAATACTTATGTGGTGTATTCCCTTGTGCTAGACAGGATCAACATCTACCAAAACCATTCCTTGCACATGCTTTTCTAACCAAATGCTCCATGGTATGCTACAAGATATACTAACTTGCCTTTTCAGTTTCAGTAGGTATCAATAAGATTTGAGGTCTGATTTGTACTGGTCCTCTGGCTGAACAAGTTTGAGAGTCATTGCCTTCACAAAATAGAATCTTTAAATTTTTGATGGCAGGTTTCATACATCTTTGTCCATTTTTGCTTAAACCTATTGTTAGATTTTTTTTTTCTTTTTCTAGCATATAACTTGAACCTCTGTTTCTGAATTTTCCAGTTTCATGCTTTAACCAGCCAAAGTAAATATGCAGAATACATTTCCTTAGAGTGAGTAACAACTTTTTACATATTTGACAATGATATATGTGTCTTCCCTTAGTCTCTGGACTGAGTAAAACCAACTACTCTGATAAAATTTATCCTCTAGCTGATACTGGAGTTTTGTCTTCCAACTCTCTTTTCCTTTGCAGTCAAATTGATCTAATTTTCTCTTGTCTTGTAGTACCCAAACAAGCCAGATGCCTTCCGTGTGTCTTAGATATTTTGCTTCTTGTTTTGCATCCTTTTGCGTTTCCTTAAGTTTGATACTGTCTGCAGTTTGCAATCTGTTTTACTCTTGGGTTTCTGCAGCACTGTAATGTACCCAGTTAAGTCTGATCTTGTATTTCTGCAATTGATTACTCCCACTAGCAGTATGACTTTGCACTTCTCTTTAATGAAATCTTTCTTATTTACTTCCAAGGGGTTTTCCAATTTGTCCAAATAATTTTGAATCCTAATCCTGTCTTCTATCATGGTAGACTTTTTTCATGTTTAGTTTAAGTTGCAAATTTAATATAAGTTTTCTTTGTTGTATCATCTGAGTTATTTAAGTATGGGGCACTGTTAGATACAGGACTGACCTGCTTGGATGAGTTACTTTCTCCCAGTTTGGCAGGGAATGACTGAGGTTCTTCCAGAACTTCTTTGACTTTCATGAAGTTTCAAACATGGTAGGAAGCAGTTTGAGATTGCTTCAGCATACAGAGGTGAATTTCACCGTATCTGGCTTCACTTTGGGCAGCAGTGCTTGAAGACTGAATTTCTAAAAGTTTTTTCTGAAATAACTGTCAGTTTTCATTGAATCTTTTTGCTTGGAGCATATATTGGAAAAAAATCTGTGTGTCCCAGACTTTTTTCTTTCTGGAGTTATTATCAGCAGGACACAGTATCTTTTAGCACACCAGCTGCCATTTGTAAGATGGGAAGTGGGAAAGCACAGAAGCCCTTCTTAGAAGTTTTTTGGTGATAGAAGAATTTTTATGATGGCTGATACAGCTATCTTCATAATTCAGTGGGGATTTTGCTCCAGGAGAGTGGTCTTGGGGGGTAGGAGTGTGTGTGTAGTTTTGTGGTTTATTTATTTTTGGAAAAGCCTGTCTTCCCTTGCTTTTTAATTTCTTCTTCTTCTCCAGTTCCCTTCAAAATCATTACAAGAAATTCTGCCTTCATGTAATTAGATGGGAAGAATCCTCTCCAATAAACTAAGTTACATCTGTTCTGTCATTCCCTAAAATAGACACAGAATTCAGTACACCAATACTCATTCCTAGAAATAGGACTGCCTTTTATAGGAGTCTCTTTTCTGCAGTTCGTGTGGTGACAGTAGGGAATTTTTATTTCTCTTTGTATCTGCAGGACTTCTGTCACTGTAGTCTCATCCAACTCAAATGTTGGCATTTACTTTTATTAGCTCAGTATTATCAAGTAGAATGCTTCAGTCTGGGCACGTGCTGTTTAAAGAAGTTAAAGTAATAGCAGTCCCCTAAGGTGATAATCTTGTGTAAGGAGTGAGATGCAGGAGGCAAAAGCTCAGTGCATGGGATCTGCCATGATGATCTTTAAGCAGAAAATGATGTTCTGATTAATGTTACTCTGCACCCAACTGTCAAGTGTCTTTCAAATACATCTGAATAGATTTGATCGTTATCAGACAATGGATGCTTGTAACTATTAAGACTGTGACTCTCTAAGTGGTGGACAGAATTCAAGAAAAAAAACATAGCAAGGTTTCAACACAGCAGTGCCATCTCAATGGCTGTATGTTGGACCTGGCATACATAATATTTAGATATATTAAGCTTGATCTGCATTTTGTCTTTATATTTTGAAGGTGCAGTTTTTCAAGTTATCTGGTATGCCAGGAGACTTTAAAAAGAATTATTATAGTTGAATGTGATTCCATCTTTAATCTGCTTTCTCGTGTTCTTACTACTGTATATAGTACAATAAATCTTTAATTTTTGCATGGTGCAGATTTGGAGAGGTTTATCTTGCCTTCTACTCCCAAGGTTTAGCTTTTCTACTGCAGTCTGAGTGAAATTCTGTATCCTAGCTCTTCTTGGTAAGTGTGCTAAGAATGGGATTATAGGTCTTTTGTCATGTTGTCTACAGAGCAGTTCAGATTTCTGTGGGCACTTGGAAGCTCAAAACAGGGCCTTAGCTCTATCTTTTTCGTTTTTCTTTCTTTTTTTCATTTTTTGAACTTGATACCTGCTGTGATTCTCTTACTGGGTCTCCCTTTGAGCCCCAAAAAGACATGTTCAGGAGTTTGTTACAGTTTGTTTCAGCCGCAGGGAGGAGCTTAATGCTTTCTTTCATGGTCTTCACCTTCCAACATGGAAACAAAAGCTGATTTGATCCTTCATCACTTCTTTGTGATCCCTTCGTCTGCTTGCTGGCTCAAAAGGTTGTGCTTCCTTCTCTCTGCCAGTTGCCTGGGATCAAGCAAGAGATGAAAGATGAGGAGGGCATTCAGACTTGAATCAAATATTACCTCAAGACCAGAAGAATGACTATCTTTGCGTCCGGTATGTGGACTTCAATGAGGTTTCCTCTCCTATAAGCAGATGAGTATAATGTACTCTTTTTTAATTGAAGCAACATCGACTTTGGCTTTTATCATAGCAGTATCTCAAGATTCTTTGAAGAGATCTATAGATATTAGGGAAGGATATCTTTTCTTTCTATTTTGTTTTCTTTTTTTACTCCCCCCTCCCCCCAACTTAATTATCAAGATATCCTCCCCTTTCAATGAAGAATTAGATTCATAGGTTATTGGTAGGAGTGAGTGCATGGAAGAAATTGAGGGAGGTCTATAAATGAATTTTACATTTATTTTGAAAGAGGTGTGTGAATGCTGTAGTTTAGATGTTCCAGTGACCTTGATCTGTGTATATATGCTTCTTGCTTTATTTTTGTTCATGTTTTCCATGTTGAAAATGCCAGCAGTTTGAGAGAAACTTGGTATAGAAGAGGTGCTCTGATCAGTAAAATTGTGGCATAACTGCCAGTTCTAGTAATGCCTCATTGATTCTTTTACTTATGTTTGGACCTTGTTTGAGAAATGTATATCCAGTCAACTTTAAGTCATCTGTTGTAGTTTATCTGAATTGTACGTGGAGAGATTTGCAGAGGCAAAAGGATTTTTGAACTGGCTACAATCAGGTTCATTAGGCTGCACTCAAACTGGTGTTCAGACAACCATCTCTTAAATCTCACTTGCATTCCAAAGCAGTTCATCTGTTTTTGTGCAGTTAATGCTTAAGGTGATAAACATGAAAGGTTCTGCATGGAATCAGGCTGCTTCAGCATGGCACATGCTGAGACAGAGCTAATGAGCACAGCCAGATGCTGCTCGATTCCTGCAGTGCTCCTCTGAAATCCATGTGCTGTGCTTTACCATTCCTCCTGTCCACCACAGGCACTTAAGTCTGACACAGTGCATTATCCATCCCCTGTCACAGGGCATTGGGAAGCTCTTTGCTTACGTCTTTGCAGGGATGAATGGATCCAGCTCAGCTGGATCCCGAGTTTAGCCATGATCTGTATCTGTATCATCCCCCTTACTTGTTTTTTTCCCTTCTGTCTGTCTACTGTGGGGGAGCTTCCAGTTGCAACTACAGGCTATTTTGCTCTAAGGTTTTGGCAATTCAATTAAGTGTTTTTAGGTTTAATCCTTATGGTATTTTCTTGTTATTTTGCTGATTAGGAAAGAAGAAACTAATTCTTGTGTCTGTGTTCTTAGCAATTTGGAGGCCAAAGAAGACTCTTAAAAATCATTCAGAAATGAAGAAACAAGGAATTTATTAACTCACTGAATCTTGGAAGTATTCACTTGATGCTTGTTGGTCAGGCAGTGTAATAGTCCTGTTGTTGAGACAGATTGACAACAGTTTCCATTGTTCTTACCTCTTCATCAATTTCAACACAATGTTGAAAAGTTCTACCAGTAATTAAGGTGAATTAGTGATAATATTCTATTAGTTTCAAAAATGACTGCATGAACAGATCTTGTTGGTAGGGCAGACTGAGAGCTAGAAAGCTCTGTTTGGCAGAGGATAACAAGTGAGTGCTGCAGTCCCAGAGGGCAGTTCTGGCACAGCAGGTCTAAATGAACTACATTTCATGTTCCTCAGAAATCCTGCTCTCTTGCCAATTTCTTGATATCTCTCAATTTCTCTTTTTGTTTTCACACTTCCTTGATTTCTAGTGTGCAGTGACTTCATTGTCCTGGTCCAAAATCATAGCAAAGGTGTGAGGAACTTAGTTTGATTCTTATTTTTTTCATGCAGCAATCTAATAATGATTTTTTTCTTTCTTAACAAGATCAGCATTTGATCAAATCTTAAAAGTAGACACAGGCTGTATTTCTCCTTCTGCATTATTTGTGCTATTTGTTATCACTTCAAGCTTTCTGTTCAATCATGATAGAAGAGGCTGAAGTTTAAGAACAAGTTTAGGATGAGGTTTTAATGTTTGAGGATAGATCATAGTGCATGCAAAATACTATTTCTGATTAGGAAAAACTAATTGTTTAAGGGTCTGCATGATGCACAACTCTCAGTAGATACTGACACAAAATACTTTTGGGTTGAAAGGAAAGCTCAAACTACTGTATAATATACAGTATATGATGTGGTATTTTTATGATGTTCTTTAACCATTTAGCAATTTTATGCTTTGGGTATGAACATGGATGTTAGCAATAAAGTCTCTTTTAAACTTATCTGGTCCTTATCTGAGTATCTTCCAAGATCTATGTATTTGTCTGTTTCTGTTTCTAAAATTTACATTATTAGTCTGTAATGTGGGTAGCATATATTTTGGTACAAAAAACCCAGCATATTTTACAGTTGTAGTTTGATTTCTGTTGTAACAATGCCCTCATATCTATACAGTACTGAAATAGGTATTCCTAAGACTGCCTAAGGAATTCTTGCCTTGCAAAAGCATCTTCCTGTGGGGATGCAGAGCTCTGATGACATAAGGGCTTTACTCTTTTTTTTTTAATGTCTATCAGTGCAGCGCTAATTGTAGCAGATACAGTCTCCACAGCATTACTGTTTATTGATACTACTGTCAGCATACTAATGTTGAACTCTGTAACTAGGTCTTCCCTTTAAAGCAGAAAAATCCTCTTTTTTGTCCTCTGGTGCCAAATTTTTCAACCTAGGTAGGGAATTGTCTTCAAACAGAAGTGTAGCCATATCCCCTGATATTGTGGCAAACCTGAAGGCCTAGTTTTCTCGTGTACTTTAAGACTGCATAAACTGGCACCACTAGCAAAAGTGATAGTCCCATCTAGTCCTTGTGTTCAAATAACACTTGTGTTAGCTGATGGGTTTCTGGGATTACAGTGAACCAGATGAGGAAGGTGGATTTTTTTTTTTTTTTTCTTGTAGCAAATTTTACCATGATCAGAACTTTCCTCCTTGTGCCTATTGGGAAGGGCAGCTCTGGTGTGGACTTGTTTCAGCCACTACAGAGCAGCATCCTCAGTGGGATATGCATTTGTCAAATGTTACAGCAAATAACTTCTGCGTTATGCTTGCAGGAGAATTCATTGGCAGACACATGTACAGTGTCCCTCAAGTATGAACTTTGGATAATATTTCACATGCATTGTGTAAAATACAATTTTGCAATAATCAAGTCCACCTTAACATAATACTGACTTTGACAAAAACCAGGAAGTGTTATCTCTTCTTTCTCTTTTGCCTCTTCTTTTGTGGCACCTTTAATCATCTTTGTTTCCCTACCTGTACTTTCTTCCTTTTTCCAAGGAATATTTCCATCAGAAGTATAAACTTTTGAACTATTAAGGTGTTATTTCTTCAAAGTGCATTTTGCTTAAAGTTGTCACTTTAATGTCACTTTAAAAATTACAGATTTGCAAGGTGTGCTTGGAGAGGTTGAGTCTTCATAAAGAAGCCTGAGTGAATGGAATCAAAGCCAGTTACTTCACAGTGAAGTTTAGCAACTGTTAAGATCTTTGAAGTTCCTCCTTTTCCATGCTTTTTGCTTTTCATTTGGGATAACAGATAAGAATAATTAATCTGCATATCTAAGCAGCAAGTAAATGCTATTAATTACTCTCTTCTACATATTTTTTTGTGAAAAGTGAGTGTGGTGAAAGACAGGAAGAACTGAAGGAAGTTTATTAGAGCATAATTCAAGTTCTGTACTGAAGAGTACTGATCATAGTAGGACAAACACTGGCAGCACTGTCCCTGTATAGATAGGTAGAGGCATATTGCATTTCTCTACATCTTAACTGCTGCACTTCATCTGGGCCCCAGCCTTGTCTGAAACAGGGACTCTAGGGACATGGCTGTATTAAAATCTGGCACATCTCTTTCAGATGTGAAACTTGATTTCAGCTGACAGAGCATCCTTTGGTTTGCAGTGTGATATGTACAATTCCAAAAACCATTCTTCCTTCCTGTAAGTGCAGGTTGAGCTTCTGCCTTCTGTGCTATCACAGTACTTTCTCTTGAGCTTCATGTTCTGTTTACACTTCCTTTACACTGAAAGCACAAGCTGAAATATTTCTGTGGTTTAAGAAAGGCTGTGCCTTGTTTTGTGGTTGCCCAGCAGTAATCATGTACTTAGTGCTGTTACTTGTGGGAGCAAGCACCAAAGCCATTAGATATTGTGAGCTGCTGAGGATAAAAACAGGCCTTCAAGGAAACATCTTTTCTACCCTTAAGCTGCATCTAATGTTGCTCCTGCCTTTCTGCTGGAATATGTGGCAGTGCTGCACCTTCCTTGAACCCTGCTCTCAGATCACTGGTCATGATGCAGAATAAGGGCTCCTTTCTTGGACTTGTATTTTCAGTATTGGGTGTAGGTGTTTGTCTATTGAATGATTCCAGAAGAAGAGAATTATTGTTGTAAGGGGTTCTGTAGAATAATAATGCCACAGACAAATGACTTTTTTCATCCCCTCATGTCCTTAAATTCCCTTCAAAGTCAAGTGTGTCCAGAATGTGATAAACTAAGAGGAGTTGACATCTATGGATTTAAATGTTTGTTTCTATCAATATTTGCTATGTTCATGCATGTGTGTATATATTTTTCTTTTTTTATTTGCAGACAGAGTTATCAATAAGTATTTTGTTCTGTTTCTGTAGATTGAAAGTGGCTTTAATCTGGCACTGGTGGATGGTGACAAAAATATTTTAGTTTTATTGACTTTGATGTTCAATACAAAATTTATACTGCTCCTACTTGTCTTCCTCCTTTTGGGTCAGGGAGAGTAGAAAACAATTCCTTACAGTTTTTTAGTGATTTTAAAAGAATGTTATTCATTTGTATCATAGTATACTACATGTAGCATTAATAGTTTAACCATAAGAGCTTTATTGCTTATAATGTGCTGTAATATTTACATGTTGCTTTATCTCTTGCAGATCTAGAAATGGCGATTGCATACTGGAATTTAGTCTTGTCAGGAAGGTTTAAATTTTTAGATCTTTGGAATAAATTTTTGTTGGTAAGTATGTACTTTATTCCTTACCGCCTGTCTTATCCCCCAGTAGTGGCTTTTATTGGCTGTGTGCTTCCAATAAGAAAAAGGCTGTCTCTATATACTTCCTTAAAACTTTTTCCTTTTTGAAAACTGATAAAAATTAGTCTCAAATAAAGCCAAATTAAATCTTCTCTTTATGATTTTCTAATTGAGAAGAATGCAAAAAGATGCAGCAAAGTCATAGAGTATTCTGCTTGCTTAATCCTGTATCCTCCTACTTAGGCAAATTCCTGCATGAAAAACCATGATTGTAGATGGAACTGGTGCTGCTGATTCTCAAGACAGCTGTGATTGTCAACCATGTATTTTACCATGCTCTGCCTTTTGTAGTACTAATGCATAAACTTGGTCTTTTGAAATTAGTCATACCAGAATTTAACATTAGAGACTTTTCATTTTCAGCAAAATTTCTTGCCGCAATAATTACTTTGATTAATTTTTTAGCTAAGAGTTGTGAACTGATCGTGACAGTTTTCTTATTACTAGTGCAGTTCTGTGGGCAGTGGAGTAAAGATGCATAAATTAAACCTTAGAAATTCAAAAAGATTCTTGTAAAAGACCTGATTCACTCATCCATGTTTCTACATTTGTATGTCTATGTAATTATAAAAAACAAAGTTACATAATATATAATTTATCTTGATTTTCTTTTTATCTGTAGTTTAGGAGAAATAAGTATTTCTGCATTTTTGTCCCTCAGTGCTTGATAGGGAAGGTGTACAATTTTTGAAATATTTTTCTGAAGTTTTTTCCTAATTTTTTAGGCAGTATATTTATTTGAATCACTGAATAATGTACCAGTTTCATCAAGAGGACTTCTGAAAACATTTCATGTTTTAACTGCCTTAATACACTTTAAGACATCCAAATTCAGATCTATAGATGTAACTGAAGAAAAATCTGCAAGTTATGACCTGGTATTAAAGTGTGTTACTTCAGAAGAAATATTTAACCTGAATGTTTAGTTCAGAAGAAATATTTAAATTAAAAGATTTCAACCTAAGAAAGAAGCAAGTTGGAACTCTTTCAGATTTTTTTTTTTAGGTTATTGGTTTTTTAAGAAAAAGAAGTTGAAGAAATGTTTGTAAAATGTGTATTTCTCAATACGTCAATATAAAATACTGCTGTGGAATTTGAAAGTAGTTTGGACTGAACAGTACTGTTTTTCCTCCATACAGGAACATCATAAAAGATCAATTCCAAAAGATACTTGGAATCTTTTGTTAGACTTCGGAAATATGATTGCAGATGATATGTCCAACTATGATGAAGAAGGTAAGCAGTACTTGAATATCTTCAGAAGTTGGTATAGCAGAATTAAAATACTGCTATAAATTAACAAGAGAACATGTTGTTGTCTCATGTCCTATTTACCCTTAAAGTTTCAGCCACAAATACAGTGTCATACTTATTGCCAAAATAGTAGTGATAAGAAGGTTAACTGGTTTGCTGTAACTTGAAAACAAAAGTAAAGACAGTCACACCGTGATAGAACACACTATTTGAATGTGTTATGCTACAGACATCTCAGTAAAACAACATTTTGTACAAATTTTTGCTAACTCAAATGCAGTTTACTCTGTTACTATTTCTGTTTTGGAATGTGTGCAGAAGTAAGTCCTAAGATATGAATGGCTATAATAAGAATGCCATGGTTTTGCTATCAACTAATGTTTATATTTGTAGTATGGAGTTGTATGTTTTAAATACATTTTGGTTGTCTTAAGAACTATTGCTGCAAGAAGAGATTCAAATGTGGAAATTATTAGTTAGGTGCTCTTTTCAAGTATTTTATCATGTTGTGCATGTTAAAGGTAGACTAGGCCAGAAATGTCAAGATGAGCTTCTAATCCTTTGCATTTATAGACTACACCAGTTTGTTGCTGATAATGGTGGGCTAATTTCTCAATTGCTTGACTTCTCTGTAGGAGCATGGCCTGTTCTAATAGATGATTTTGTGGAATATGCACGACCAGTAGTCACAGGAGGAAAACATAAGACTTCCTAACCCCAGATTTGTTGATATGGACTAAATGAACTGCACTGGGTAATGAAGATTTGTTAGCTGATAACTGTGCACATTGGTGCTGGTTTCAGTGGTCGTGATGGACATTCTGCAGACAAAAGTGAAATTCTTCCTTTCTGCCTAAAGAAAATGACGACTGACATATGGACACTTGAAGAACAAACTCAGAAGATAGTCCAGGCTGTTTGTAGGCTACTGGCTTCAATTATTGTACTGGTTGTATCATATAGGATGTAGATTTTGCATGATTTTATACTTTGGAGAAGTTTAACTAGAGGCCATTTTATTAAAAAGTTTTGACAGCACAGCATGCCATTGAGTTCATAATCCAAAGTGAACACCAGCAGTTACATAAATAAAACTGTATTATATTGTACTTATATTAAAAGCAGTATTTGTGGTATATAAATTAAATCCCTGAATAAAACTTATGCAGTATGTTGTATTTTTATAAAAGTTAGTTCTGTGGATCTGTCCTACTACAGAATTGTAAAAAAAAAAAAAAAAACCCAAACCAACAAACGTACGCTTTTTTGTTTTCACCTTGTTGCCAAAATTTTAAATTTGTATTTTCACATCCTAGATGTATACAGTGATTACATCCAGCCTTTTGCTTTCTCCCAATGAATTTGACTTCCTCATTATTCTTCTTGAAGTGCTTGGACATGTGACAATAGCATTGCTGAGGACAGGCTGCTGCTCTATGCAGTGTTGTGACTTCAGCTTTTTTTAGTAACATTTTAAAGTAGACATCAAACAACCAAAGATGCTTTTATAATTCATGTTTGATTATCATAATTCAGTTAGTCTCCAATTATGTGTTTTATTTATTTTTAATAAGGAACTGGTGGAATATGGATTTTATTTGTAGCTTGGAACATACCATAAACTCTAGCTAAATGCAACATAGTTGTAAATTCATTTCCTGGCACTTCTCAGAGAAAATAGATGTGAATAAGCCCAAAGACTTAACTAGTTGGCTTCCATGTTGGAGAAATAGTTAAGGGTAAGGAGACTTTATATTAAGGATTATAAGTATTGATGCCTGTGGATGTGTTGTGCATTCAACTGTATTTATTTAAGGGGAGAAAAAAGCAAATTAACATAGTTTCAGTGATCTCAAGGCTGGTGAAATTGGACCAGTTTTCACTAAATCTGAATTTGTTCAGACACTTGTTTCTCCCCTTTTGCCAGCCACTGATTATGAAGTGCATAGAGGTGTCAGTCTTCTGTTTCTCATCAGTGTTTTCCAATGTCTAAGCACGAAAAAGTTTTACCAGAAACTATTCAGCGCGTCTTCGCACAGGGCTCTTGCAAATGCTACCTCATCAAAATGAGTTTGTCATAGCCACTGTAAAAGTCTGTTAAAATGAAGAGTTGCTAAAGAGTATGTACAGCTATGATCAATATATTTTCTGTATTTAAGGCTGAATAGATTCAAGAATTTTTGAGAAAATAGTGCATTAAGTTATATAAATTATATCTGTTTGGATCGTTGAAGTGTTGCATGACAGCATACTCTTTTGTTTCGTAGTTTCCAGGGTATAAAAGCTTACAATATTCTCTTAAACTCTAATATTTAGAGTTTCATACAAGCAGTCAGCTTTCATTATGACAACACAACTTGCAAGGACAAGTGTACATGCTGCATACAGAGACTGCCTTCATTCTTCCACTTGATAGAATTTCAGTTGTGCATGATGTTTAAAAAGCAGGATGAGTGAAAATTTGAACAAATTAGCGAATTTTCTCCTAGTAAGAGCCTAGCAAGCAAGTTAGAAATGCCCTGTGAGTGATTTGTTATGAATATTTGTCTTTTTTTTGTGAGTGTCAGCCCTGGCCAAACAGCCGCCAGGTGTCAGCGTCTGAGCCTGCTGCTGCCTCGCGCTGCTGTGCAGAGTTACACACTGAGGTTATGCCAAATTACTGCTCTCTGACTGCATCTTTTTAGAAGGGCATTGGTGTACATAACTCCAGGTATTCTACAGAAGTCAGCAGAGAGCTAAAACTAGTGTTATGCTCTTTTTACTGCGTTTGATTTATCTATGCCTTCTCCCCAAAACAAGCCATTTCTATATCTGTCCCGCAGGCTTTGCAGAATGTGTAACGTCTTGTAGCATCAAGTGCTTTTACCTAGCCAGAAGCAGTGGAATGCTTGTTACTCACATAATTGCCACTTAAAATATATAGATACAATATAACTGACCAGAAGTAGCTTAATTTATTGGTATGTGATGTAACGGAAGTTTCATAGCACATTTGCTCATGACAAGAGCTCCATCAAATCATTCTGATGAACCTTCTACCTTTTAAAATAAATAGAGCATAAAAAATGCATGTTGGTTGAGGGTTTTTTTCCTTGTTAATCTGAGCAAGAAGGAAGGTGCTTAGCCTAGGATTCAATGTGTGTATAAATGTATATATACATACACACACACATGTATATACATGTATATGCATATATAAATATACACACACACACATTTAGTCTTAAACCTCATTCTTGTGGGGATCCTTCATGGGCGACACCTTCCAGCAGAGGAAGACTGGGCAAAATACTCCAAAGATAGTTGTTCCTTGTCAGCCAGCTTTTGAGGTTTGCTACGCTTTTCCTTTTTCTTTTGTTCTTCCTGATGTTCTACCCATTCTACCCATTTTAAACCACATGTCCTTTCTACATTCCCATACATAATAGCATGGAGTAACACCTTCACACTAGAACAATCATAAAAAATGCAAATAAACTGCTTTCACCTTAAAAGTTTCTTACCTATTTTAATCATTTGCTGCTGTCCACAGCTCCACTTTACAGGGTACTCTGACTTCCATTTTAAGTAAGCCGATACAGTGGTAACACCTAGGCTGCTCAATTTATAATCCTAAATGGTACAGATGTCTTCAAGTTGTTCAGTGCATACAGTATTACTTCACAGATACGCTGGATGTATTTTTAAACTTGATGCCAAGTTGTTTGGTTTGAAACTGAGCCATAGGATTTGTATTTGCCAATTCTAAATTTAAATGTAATTTATCATGTGTGTCATGCCAAGGAGAGCAAACCTGCAGGCATCTACTCATTCAATGCACCTGGGAGATCTGCTGCTGAGTAAGCTGTACGTGTGTATATTTTGTGGCAATGGAAAAAGGAATAAATAGACTGTCAAAGGATTGAAGTCAGTCATGTGAGATGTCTGTATGGTTTTTGTCAGCTTTCTGCTTTGGAAGTCTTGGTCTGGTGGGAGTTTTTTTGTTGTTGTTTTCTGGTTCATTTATTAGGTTCTTGCTAATCAATCTTACTCCATCAGCCAAAAGAGGGTAAGGATGTAACTCATTAATTTTTAAATGGCCTTAATAAATGTTTGGTTTGGTCATCTGTGTCACTGTTAAGCTTTTAAGAAGCTTGGCATGTTTAGCTGCAGTACTGTATTCACTGCATGTGTCTGCTGGTCACCAAACTCTCCGCAAGTTGTGTCATTACTTGGTGCTGGCAATGAGGGGTGTAATTGCAGGAAAGTGTTGCTCAGTCCTGGCTCTGAGCTCTGTAGGAAAAGCAGCATGCTCATAAATCTGTGCAAAGACCTTCAGAGGTATGCATTCACCTATCCTTAATTCTCTTCTGAAAGTTTAAGTCAAAACATATAAGTTGTCCTCTATATTCACCCAGCTGCCATCCCTCTCCAGTGCTTTCACCAACCACGGGCTGCTTTGGTGTTGCACAAGTCTTGTCTTCCTTTTCCTGTGACAGTGAAACTGCAGCTGCTGCTACTTGAACCATGGCAAGCCTTTTTTCTTTCAAGTGTCAGCACCAGTAACTTCCCTCAGCTGATGCCAACCAGCATCTCACTCACCAAAAGGCACAGCCCTTCTGAAAAAGTGTAATGTTTTTACAACCATGAACCTGTTCAGCAAAACACGTTGTCTGATCTTTTCACTCTCTACAGTGAGCTGGGTAGAACTAGGTGACACACCTCTAAAATTAACTTTTTTGTTCTAAACTGTTGGCAGAGGGATCTGCAGCTGCCTCTACAACCACATGCAGGAAATACTGTATTTAGACAAGTGGGTGCAATGTTCATCTCTTAATGAGAAGGGCTGGGGAAGTTTAGGGGCATTGACATTTTGAGTATTGGGATGCTTCCTCTTGTTGGTGCATATACTTGATGGGGGGGGGGGGGGGGTGTGCTTTTTTCAANNNTGTGCCTCCTTTTCCAAGCAGTGAGCTACTCTATTGTTCAGCAAACCCTATAGGTTTCATGTCATGACCTCAGCTTTCTGTCAAGACAGTAAAGGAGAAGTCCATCCTGTGGTGTTAAAGGATTTTTTTCCTTCGAAGCAGTGGTATAAAGTTGTATGGAAATAATTCATCTCCATTGTTAAAGAATTGAGTAAAACCAGTTTATTTTTTTTCCTGGATCTCAATGAATACATTTTAAAGGAATGATTCTGATGCTTGAGTAAAATCCTTCACTTCAAGAGCTGTAAAAATGGAGCTCTGACAGAAGTCTGGCACTCATCTGGTATCAACCCTACTTTTCCAGGATACGGCTCTGTGTCCTTTGGATGGATGAACTTGGAATCAAGAGCATTTCTCTGCCGAGTGTCTTTAAATGACAAAGGATCACTCACTCATGGGGGAAGCATTTGGGGTGTAGTCCTCTTCTAACTTGAAAAGGGCTTGTATGGGGACACTGTCAGCCCTGCTCCATTTGCCAGTTCCTTGGTTCGGAGCAGAGCTCAGTGCCTGTAGCGTGCACAGGCTCTGTCCTGGGCCTGGAGACCATCCATGCACATCCCCCTGCTGGAGGAGCAGGAGCAGCCACGTCTGCCAAAGGCTGATTTCGTGTTCTCACCTGCGGTTTCAAATGCAGTTGAGCTGAAACAAGTGTGTTGCCACCAACACAGACAAGCCTTTTCTCTGTCCTGCCTTCCCATTCCTTTTTTTATGGATTCTCCCCATCTGAAAGCAGTCATATGTACACTAATGAAAAGACACCAAAGCTGCATTTTTATGTGATTTACCAAATAGTTTTGCCAGCTCTGCTCAGGTTTTTTTTTCCTATTGTGAATAGTTACCCATCTTAGTGGAGTTACTGTCTTTTGTCTCTGTTTAAGACAGGTAGGTATGATATTTTACAAATAATTGTCTGCTTTGTGGGGAGTTATCAGTGTGTCTAGCCTAACTCTGCCCAGAAAGCTCACAGTAGCTGGAAGTACCACATGAAAAGGAGACCCTGCATAATTAACAAATTAAATAAAAATGTCTTTGCTGCATGTTCTGTTTTACAGAGTTGAAAAATAGAACTCTGAAATTTTTTCTGGGTTTTTATTACAGCCTTATTCCTAATTTGGGCTGTGTTCCAAGCAGCCGACTGTGTTGCAACAGAGTGAAGTCCATGGGAGGCAAAAGGGCAGTGCAACTGCCAGCCACATCCAGAAGAAAAAGATAAATGGAAAACTAAGAATAGCTTTGCCCCTTTTCACAGAGGAACCTTCCATCTGATGAGGCCCTTACTAGCTCACCACAGTGCCTCAGCAGGTGGTTCCTCCTGTCCTTGCTTTGCAAGTTCAAGTTCCCACATGCCTCCAAGCTGTGATGCTATGCAGGAATAGAGAACAGGTGTGTGCCACAGAGGGGTGGATGGACCTGTAACAGAGATGTCAACGTCAGTGCTTCTGCCTGGTGTGTTCTGTAAGCTGTCCTGGCCTTGGTTTTCCATTTTTAGTGTTTGTTTTCAGACACATGGAATGTGAGGTAATGTGCAGTGCAGGGGTGACTCTAAGATTACCTGTGTGTTATATAAATGCCCTGGCTGTGGGAGATGATGCTTGTTCCCCCTGCCCCACGCAGGGCAGCGGGGCTGGCATCCACCACTTGTGGCAAGCCAGCCCTAGAGCAGGATGGCTGTGCCCCACTGGTACTTGTCCCTGCGTGCACTCTGGTCCCTAAGACATAAGTCTCCTCTTTTTTTTTTTTCCTTTTTTTTCTTTTTTTTTTTCCCCTGGCTTTTTCAGTGTAGAGCTGTTGCTCTAAAAAACACACTCTCAGTGTCCTTTTCAGCACTTCTGTTAACCAATCCCAATCTTTAAAACAAGAGTGCACTAACAGAGACTACTTTCACCATTTGGGCCCTTTATTTCTTCTAACGTAGAACAAGCATGGCAATGCTTCTCTGTGTCCTGAAACTCCATTAAGTACAGAGATATTTCTACACAGGTCAATTACTCAGACCGTGATTAACTTACTGCATATTAACTTGTTGCTCTGGGTGCTAGGATGGTGCATCCTTTACACTGCTGGCCTTTTCCATCTGGATAGCAATCAGTATTGCCCTCTGAAAAAGATCAAAGAAAACAAAGACTTTTCCCCTGGTATCCATTATCAAAATTGTAGTCAAGACAATCAAAGCTTTCTGTTTATCTACCTATGTTTATATTTACATTTCTATCTGTAAAGTAGTAGTAGTTTGTGAGTCTTTAGGATTTTATTAGACTCACAAGATGCCATTTCAATACATCTTTCAAAATAGTTTCCTTCCAGAGTCCAAGTGTGGACTGACCTAATCTTTAGGAAAAAGTCACTCTTTGCCAGGGAGTAAGAGGCATGGAATTGAAGTTGGTGTTTTGCTCAGTGTTTATCCAGGGGTGCAGTGAATTAGCAGAACATCCTTGTACTAGGTGGAGCAGAACAAGAAAGCTGTTAACAAAATATCTCCATAGGGCATAATTAGAAGTGGGAGAGGTCATCTGCATTTCACTAGATTTCTTCTTAATCCCTCCTTCTAGTGGGTACAGAGCCTGGAAAACTGCTTTTATAATAGTCTTCTGACTGGTGCCTGAGAGGGAGGTTGACTTCAGCATACCAGAAATGGGCAGAAGAAATAATATTAATTTACAAGTTGTTGAATAAATAAGCACCCCTGTGGAGACATCTGTTTTTCTGGGTGTAGAGTTACTTTGGCTGGGTAGGGCTAAGGATCTCCTGGCTTGCTTTAAGCTGGGTTGCAGAAACAAGGCTTTTGCAGGTCTGCTCTTACAGTTTCATTGAACAAAACCCCTGCAAAATCCCTGGGTTATGAAATATTTCCTCTCTGTCGAGTCCCAGACAAGAGATGGCATCTGCAGAGCCAGAAAAGGAAGTCCTTGCCTTATAGAGAGAGCTCTTGGTGTGACACAATGGCTGATATAAAGTGTCGGGGCAGCTGAGTTGAAGGCAAAGGAACAAAGGAAGATCAAGATTCGGTGGCTGTCTCAGGCAAAAGGAAAGTGGAAAGTGTCTTGGGGATGGATAAATTTAAGGCTGCGCTTGTTCTGGCTGGGGTAGGAGATGCTCTTGGTTATCGCAATTTCTCCCGAGAAAACAATGCCTTAGGTGCAAAAATCCAGCAGGAGCTGAAGGAAATTGGAGGGCTTGAGAACCTGGTGCTCTCTCCCGACAAGTGGCCAGTAAGTGACAACACGCTCATGCACATGGCTACAGCTGAGGCTGTCATCACAGGTAGGTACGGCGGGAACAGCGAACGCGGTCTGCAGAGGAGCCGAACTGTCGAGCTGCTGCATTTCTTAGAATAAGCCTGTGTGCTGGGGAAGTCACGAGAAAGTGTGTCAGAAATGCTGCTTATGTGAATGATAATGTGCATTAGTTTGGCTGTTCCATGACAATCCTGTGACCGTCTCACAAACTGGGGGGTCTTGATGTCTGGAGTGTGGAGGGGCTCTTCCTGTATTTTCCATAGAGATATACAGTTGGTTAAAGCTTAAAGGCTAAAATACCACATGTCCAGCGTAACAAAAATAATTGCCAAGTAGATTATCTGTATGCTGGAATACATCAGGGAATAATATAGCCACTAGAGATTCTTCTGTAAAAGATAAGAACTCTTCTGAGTGCATTTTTTACATGTTTGTGTCCAGAACTCCAGGCTGGAGTAGAGTTACCTTAGTACCTCTTTCAGGCTAAAAGCACCAGTGCTGTCTCCTCTTTGCTGCCCCTCAGACAAAGGGTTGCATCTGCAAAGCCAGAAAAAAACCTACTTGTTTTATGAGGAGAGCTCCATGTCTTTAGTCCAGAAAGTATCCTAACATACTATGTTTATAATGAAATCTGTCAGAATAGTGGAAGTTATTAAGATATGTCTTCTAAAATCACAATGGTTTGAGAAAGAACATTTGTTTTTTCTTAAGGTGAGGGTAGTCTTTTTAAGATAAGACAGTGTTTGTATCGACACCTTACCCATCAAACTAGAGCTTTCTGAGACTGGCAAGACCATAGAAAGTACACCAGAAGACAGTGACCTCTCAACAGTATTTTGCCTCTTCAGAATGATTCATTTTTTTTCATCTCTGTAAAAATATTCCTGATTTTTCTTAAAACTCATAACAGTGCATAACTACCAGTAGCAGAAGCTCACCATGTAGCTAAGTATCCTTCACATCAATGAGATTTCCCTTGTGCTAGTGTTTCACTCCTTTATCTGCCTGCTTCCAATCTGCTCTAAATTTAGTATGTAGAGATCAGTTGAAGAGTGTGTAGGACACTTCATACTTGGCTATTAGCTAACCAATGGTTTAAGGGGTAGCTAATACACTAAAGATAAGGGCAAGATGTCAGCCTATCAAGAAAAAAGATGACTAGCATATTTCTGAATATAGGCTATGATTAAATAAGTATCATATGTTTCTTGCTTACTGAACCCTCTAAAACCATAACTTCTGGGTAATCAAGTCAGTTAGACCAACAGTAAAATAATAATTCTTTTCTTAAATATTGCAGCCTGTAAATTCCTCTGAAGAAAAAAGTTTAAGCTATCATTTCCAGTGTCTGTGTTTATCCTACATTCTCATTTCTCTGACCTGATCAGACAAGCATTTTAAAAAGGTGCTTTCATGGGCTGGAGAGGAAACAGCAAGATGGAGTAGGGAATTTTAGTAAGAAATCTTCATTTCACAGCAGCGTTGGTGAGTGGGATAAAACGAGTCCTTCTCCCTGTTTCCCTCAAGGGAAACAAGAACTGCTCCTGCCTGCAGCAGTGGCTCCTCCTGACACGGGAAATGCAAAAAAGCCCCTGGGCTTGCCCATGGCCCAGCCTAGGTGCCAAATCACCCACGTCAACAGAGTGAAGCTGAGGAAGGGGACTGTCTGTGAGGCTGAAGGCATCTGCCACCAGCCCTGGGGACCTGCCCTTACTGCTGTGGAAACATATTTTAAAGAATGTATTGGGTGACTGGAACAGCACGATCCGAAAAAAAAAAAAAAAAAAGGAAGAGAAATAAGCAATAAAAATATCTCTGTTGCTCACTGCCCTGCTTCCTGCACATCCTGTTTGCCTGGCTGGCTGCCTGCTGGCCACAGCATTCCCTGGATTCTCACCTGCGGGCAATTGCGGGGTACTTGCCGGCTGGGACAAACATGCCCACGGCTTAAAGCCATGCAGTCCCGTTGTCATTGTCGGGGCACTGCCCTCGGGGGAGCTCCCATCCTGAGGCTGAGGTAGCAGCCAAGCGTGAGGTGCAGGCTTGTATTAAAGACAAAGGCAGTTCTCACCTGGGGAGGGGATTTTGGCCAGCGCTTCGGCGGCTGCACAGAGAGCATCCCAGGAGGGGCATGGCCACAAGCAACCGGGGCTGTGGGCACTGCTGCAGACTGAGCTGGTGCTCCCCAAATCCACCATGTGTCCTTTCGGAAAGGTTGATCTGATAGTGAAGGATAGACAAAACATCTGCTTCCAGGAGGAATCTGTCCTGTAAGGGAGGAACGAGAACAGCATCATCAAACTCAGGGACACAATCCCTGTAACGACAAAAGCCTTTTCCTCTCTTACTTATACATGAGTTAAAAAAAATAAGAGTTTATTTCTAAAGAAAGAACCTGTCCTATTGATGGCTGAGACAGCATTCTGGCTGCAGGCCTGGGAACCATGGTGGGCTTGAACAGCCTGGAGATGCTGGACCACAGGGACTCTGGCTCTGGGGACAAGGTTTCTGCAGGAACTGCCAGGCAGTAAACCCTGCTCCTGGCTCCCATCTGGATAAACTGTGACACCTGACTCCTAAGTCTGGAAAGAGCTGGCAGCTTGAAAGTGTCTTGTTTCTTTAGGATTATATGTAGGATGGCCAGTGTAACTGGCAGGGTATTATTTTACGTGAAAGAAGAGGAATCTTTGTTCTACCCTTCATCTTATTTTTTGCCTACCTTCACAACTGGTACTTCAGAATGTCTCTGGCTTCTGAGACTCCAGACTTTCTCTTAAGTTAAAGTGTGGGTTTCCAGAATTCACCATCTCTGACAAAATGAAGATGTTTTTAGAAGAACTTCCCCTGCTGTGTCATTCAACCTGTGCAACTAACCAAGTATTAAATGGAGTTTCCCTAAGTACGTGGAAAATATATAAGTTGATAAATCCCTCTGGCCTCTGTTCCCACTTCCACTGATAGATACCAGTGGAAGGTTTTCCTTGACAAGAGTTAAGGGCAGGACTCTTCAAGACCAACGATGGACAACACCAGCCAAGAGAAGCAGCAATATCGAAGAAACAGTATATGTTTAACAGGGAGAAGGTTCCTCCTTAGACCAAACTGTAGGACTTGGTAAAAATAATCTATAAACAGATACTGTTAGTGAATTTATTACAGAGAGAAATTTATGTGCTGGAAACTGCCTTCAGGCAGTAGGGATTTACTACTCTTACTGATTTTTATAACATTTTTTATAAAAGCTCACTGTTCATGATATTATAAGATATTTGGATTCCTGCATGAAAGACCCACAAATTTTAGACAAAATACATATAACATACAGATTTTTAAAAGGAGGTTGCTAATTTGCTTTTGTATCTAGTCATACATACCTCTTAAAGTAATTCTGTAATGTGGTAATTAAAAAAAAAAAAGGCTTTCATTTTTAAATTGGATTCACATCTGTAAAGGTAGGGGCTGAGCCAGGCACAGTTGGCTTTACCCAGACCCCATGGCAGCCACGCTGTCACCACGATGTCAGTTGAACATCTCTGTAATGACTTCACACCACAGAGCTTAAATACAGGCCCTCAGCAGCTACTCTGGATTAACAGAATGCATCATCATTCTAGTGAAGGAATTAAACATGGAAAGAAATGGAGGGAAAGATGAAAATTAAGAGTCAAGACCATTCTCCCTCCAGCCTGCTGCCATGTTGTGTAAAAATGTGTTGACAGTGGCACCAGAAACATGACTTGGTATACTGGAAGTGGAAACAGCAATATTTCTCAAATGCATAGTGAGCTTGCTTGCATGTTTTCTGTGGTTTTTTGCTCTTCTGCCTTCACACAACAACCTTCTCTTCCCTCCCCTGAGCAGATTACTGGTGTTTAGAAGACCTGTACCGGGAGCTGGTGAAGCGCTACGTGGATGCTGTTGACAAGCTGACGGGCAGGCGGCCGGACCCCGCCACCATCGAAGGCTGCAGGGAGTTAAAACCAGACAACCACCTTCTCGCTTGGCACACGCCCTTCAACGAAAAGGGTACGGTTCTGCTTTCCTTTCACAGGCCCTGGCTAGAATAATGCGTGCTCTCGGTGTTTGTGGCTAAATGGAAAGTGTTTCCTTTTCCCCCCTGACATCAAAGGCCACTACCCCTGAAACGTTTCCATGTTCGCCTGAGGATGACAAGAGATCTGCCAAGAATTCCTTCTGTAGGGCACTGTGTCCTCTTGTAAGCGAACCCCTCCCTCTTTAACATCTATTTAAAGAGACTTTGTCCTTGGCTCTGTGCCTCAGGGTCCAGATCTTTGTCCTTGAGTTTATGGCTATTTTAAGAAATATTTTCTGCCATTTTTCATTTAAATATGTGTGGACTTGGATCTTTTCTGTGATACCAGATCTGAAACAAAATGCCAAGCCTGTAAATTGCTCTAAGCACCAACACGTTCACTGGAGGGAAAGCAGAGACTTTTCTCCATTCGGATGACCTGCTAACAACTATGATTGTTTTGTTGATAATCAGTAATATTCTTAGCCTGGTTTGCCTACGCCTAATCCTCTCTTTCTTTCTCTTTATGATCATTTACGTTTACAATGAATAAAATTTCCACTTCAAGTTAAATAACGCTCATGCAGCTATGTGCATACCCATACAGTGCAATTAATCTTGAAAGGCTGTAGAGACACCCCGTTATCAGAGGAAGGAGACCCTGACAGCCATAAAACGGTGTCAGCTCACACCAACCTTGGCTGTGTCGGTGTGACACTCAGCCACTGCAGAACACACTGGCTCAACAGAATTGGGTATTGATGCAACACCATGGCAAAGACCTGGTGGCACACTGCCATGGCTATTTCTGCGTCTCTGCAGCCAGTTTTCTCTGATGAAAAAAAGCATCTCTCACTTGTCCCCCGCTCCTCACAACAGCTGCTGGGAGTGAAAAGGGTGTATTCTTCCCACCCTGCTATCAGCCAGCCAGACCTGAGAAAGTGCCCCTTTGGCAGTTGTCATGTGTTTTCTGACTGACAGTGGATAAAATTTGGTGAAAATAATCGTGGGAGCTGCTGTTGGCCCCTAGTAGGTCTTAACATTGTTCAACAAGCAGTTGAGTATGGCTGTTCCCTGGTCCACTGAAGTGCTGGAGCTACCTCTGTTCTTTCAGCCTTCCTCCTCCCCAGCTTTCCATGATGGACTATCTGCTTTGGGGATACTCTGGGCTAGAAGAATCTAAAATTAATTCCTGCCTTGAGATCTGGCAGCTAAAAGCTACCTTCTCCATCTGGTCTGACAAATAAGCATCCTGAACATCTCAAGAAGCTTTTTTTTCACCCTCAGAGCAGAAGAACCAGTGACCTGAATGGAGATATTCTATCTGCTACATGTTGAGATCCAAAATGCAGAGGACATTCCTCTGCCTGTTTTAAGCCGTGTGACCCCCCTGGACAGGGTGTATTTTGACCTCTATCCATGGAGGAAGCTGCCAACTCTTTGGGAAACTTTTGAATCTAAGATGGTTTGAACTGAATGTTAGAGTAGCTTGTAGTGATGTCCCAGAGTGAAAAATCTAGAGATTTTTGGATTGTTTATCTAGTGAATAGACAGTAGCTAAAAAAGCCAAAATGGAGGACAGTTGTTGTTTTCCAGGCTTCTTTCTCCTTCTCCTACACCTCCATATTCTGCAGCAAAGTGATTTAGACTGATTGGACAGAAATATCTGCATTTCCTCCGGATATTCAAGCTGAGGTTATAGAGTATTGGCAGAATAAAGAAAATATGTTTCGTTTCAAACTTCTGTTGGGGGATGTACCTTTAAAAAGGGCAAGAATTTGAGATAAGCTCTTTTTTCCGCGCCTTTCTTGAACTGCTAACAGGGTGCCACGCTTGGCACTCTGTCTCTCTGATAACACTAATTAAAACAACTATCTGAAGCAGGAAATTCGGAGACTCCGCTCGTCTTTTCACTTTCTGGCCAGGACTCTTCGGCCTCCCCCAGGTAGGAGGAGGCCCTCTCTCATATCGCCATCAGCAATACTACAGGACCCAACACTGCTATGGACCTAATTAACTTTTAATTGAATTTGCACAAAATTATTCTTGAGGGAAAAACATGCCACAGGCATTGAATGCCTGGGATTGAATGCCCAGCAGTCAGATTATATTTTGGATGGGTGGGAACCAAAAGGCTGATTTGCTGTGGGCATTTTATCTTATCTTGCTTCCAGCAATAATCATGTGCCAGCCTTCATGGATTATCTTAGGTAATTTTGCATTGCTTATGGATGCTTCTCTGCTCAAATTCTTGTGGGTTTAGTCAGCACACTGAATCCCTAAGTCAAGCTGCCCAAGGTGTCTCTGCCACCTCATGTCATGCTCATTGACACACTCATTGCAGAGATACCTGGGTTATGTTAGAGGCTGGTGAGATTCCTGTGACCATCAGAAAACCTGCCCAAGATTGTCTAACACCTTCCATTTTAAGAGCTTGTTTACAATTTACAAATTGATAAGCACAAGGCTGAAATTCTCTCCATTAAGTGTTTGCCTTTCTTTGTCATTAATTGCCTTCTGTCATTATTTGCTTAAAGTTTTGATGCAGATGAGTCTGCTGTTTCTGAGACATGGTAAAAATGTTTTGACCCATTGCCAAAACTTCAAATTGTTCAGAAGAGAATTGTTGATGTTGTGGAACTGGAACCAAAATCTGAGTAAGGTGGTACCCCCTGAGCCAGAGATTTGCTTTTGGAGCCACTGAGGAAGGCCAGGGTCAAATAGCTGGGCTCTACCTGTATCATGTGTATTTCAGGCCGAGACTGCAGCATCCAAGCAAGTCTTTATTTGCAGCTGTGGAAGCAACTTCTGGGCTTCCTAGAAGCACTTGAGAACAGTGCCCTTTTGCTGGTGGTATTGGCAGAGGAGCATGAGGGAAAAGTGAGGAAAAATGCAGAAAGTTGAGGGGAAAATTGAGGAGAAGGTTAAGCTGCAGATGCACAGGAGATAAAGGTTCTGGGCTCTAAGTTTTCATGCAGAATGATCTGTAGTCACAAAAGGTACATCTGCTTCAGGGCTTAGCAGCCATTACCCTAATCTTTGTTATTCTACAGATGTAGAGTGAAAAAAATCACACTGAAGTATGACATACTAAAAAAGAATAATGTAGTGCATGAAGGAAAATGAAAATAACTGGGAAACATGGATAGGTACAGCAAAAATTCTGTCTCCTCCAGGACAGCAACTAGGGACTTCAAATGAAACTAGGAGGTCATGAGCTCAAAGCAAGCAAAAAAAAAAGGACTTCTTCAACACCTACATAAGCTGTATAACTATTTGCCAATGCCAATTTGCAGATGCTACAGTTCATGTGAGTTCAAAAAAGAGCTGGGCAAATTCACCCAGGGGAAATCCTTCATGGGTTTTTAAGATGAAAGATGAATAGCGAGCTTCCTCCTGGGTCAGGGAGACAAACTGTCAGCAGCTCAGTTAGTACAAGGGGATAGTGTCATTGTACTTCTCTTTTACTCTTTCTTAAGTATCCTCTTCATTGTCAGACATCATAAGTTGGCTTGACCTTTGGTCTGATCATGGAGGATAGTCCTTATGTTGTTACATGTGTCACTCCTGTTGCTCAGACCAGTCTCGCTGTCCCTTATGTCCTTGGCTCAAATGGTAGATGTGAGACATGGGAGTTAACAGCTCCTTGAAGCTCTGTCTGGGTTTAATGTTACTCCATGTGATGGAATTTTTTGTTACCAAGTTTACTTGTCCAATTCTGCAGAAGGTTTTAATGGAACTTCCCAGACTGCAGGAACGCAATGAAGTGGGAAAGAGAAGCTCCTCCAGACCAGCAGTCAGATTACTGTAGTACATCTTCCACTTTGGATATACTGAGAGATGTTACTTAATTAGCAGCCTTGTGTAGTGCAAGAGCCTTCCCTCTTGGATAACCAGCATGGATTGTGTCCTTTGGAGAAACCAGGTTTGCACAGTGAACACTCTCATCTGCTACTCTATGGTAGCAGATGGTTTAATGAAGAGTTTGGTCTTGCAAGCAGGAGGAGACATTTTCTCCCAGTTGAGCGGTGCCCTGGAAGACTGGATTTCCTTCCTGACTCTTCCTTGTTGTTTCAGTGTGATCTGTGGGATAGGCAGACCATTTTTTCTGCTTCTGGATAGCTGCTCTCAGGGGAGAAAAAGAACTCTTTTCCTAAGAGGGAAATTCAGATATTGCACCTGGAAATGCCAGTCGGTGGCTTATGTTAGTTTGGCTCAGGCTTCAGTTTGGCTTGAAGTAGATCTCCCTGCCACCCTCACTACCCCACTTGTATCACACTCATAATCTTAGGACATCAGAGCTGGAGCCACTTGGGAAAGAGCTGTTCCAAAAGAGCCCCTGGTGCTTTGCTCCCACAGCAGACAAAGCCCAGTGGAGCAGCTGAGGACCCTTCTGCCAGATAAGTGACTGAAAGCCGTGACCCTGGATCCTTGGCATCTGCTGCTTCAATTCACTCTGGCCCCTGAGTTGCTCCTACTATGCCATCATGCACACTCATGGACAAACAGCCTTTCTCCATGATGCCTGTCTGGGAAAGACAAGGAGATTGGGCTCCTAATGCAGGTTCACATAGGCTAAAATTAGGTAGCGTAAATATGCCCCTTATCTTCCAGGAACCAAGTAAAGAAATGCTGATTGCTCTCAGCTATTCCCAAGGTCACTGGGAAGTGTGATTGAGCAAAGACAGTGCTGAAAAATGTCAAGTACTTTGAAAAATCGAATCCTATCCATCTCAGGGTGGTTGTCTGCAATGAGTTAAAGCTTTTTGGGCATTGGCTCACCAGCTGCAAAGAGGAGATAATCACCTCACTGGTGCCTTGTGAAGATAAGCTCATTAAAACTTCTCTGGGATCCTGATATTACTGTGATAAGTACTGCAGAGAAATTAATTAATAAGTTTAACTCCATTCAATGAAGTGTTTAAAAGTTGAACACCTGGGATCATGCACTCAATGCTGAGGATAAAAAGAAATTCTGAATTAGCTATTCAATAAATAAATTCTCTGCTGCACGGAGGCGGATGTTCCCAAGACCAAGCTCGGTAAGTGTAGGCTGTAGCACAGCAAGCACTAATTTGAGGTTTCATGGGAAACTCCCGTTCTGACATTGCCTAACTTTGTAGGATTTGGCTCCGTAGCCTTCAGGGTTTTTTGGACACATTATTTTTGAACATAGCAGAAACTGGTGAAGCTCTTCAGGATGAAACATGCATTAAAATTGAAAGATGAAGTGTGAGGCTCATATAAAGTGTTTTAATTGTGTGTTTACAGCTATAAAATTAGAGTGTGGGGAAAATGTATCTGTTTCTCAAAGTTCTGTTTCTAGTGCGGGCACCTGGAGCAAGCAAAACAGCAGTGTCAGCCAAGAATGAGTGAAGATGGGATGGGAGTTTGGTTCAAGTGCTGTGAATAAGGGAGCACACTGCTTTCTGAACCCACTATTCTCTTCACAGCACTTGATTATATTGGAATGTACCTGTAAAACCAGAATGACTACATAGGAGCAAAACCCTTGCAAGAAACTTTAAAAACTTGTAACTCATTTTGCATATTAATTTCCTATTCCCTGAGGAGTTCCCTTCCCACACATGAACTGAATTAATGAAGTGTGCTTGTCTCACATTTTATCATATTTGTGCAAGATCAGTCTCCTTTTAAATGCTTGGTGTTACCCTTTTACTTTAGGTTCTGGATTTGGAGCTTCCACAAAAGCCATGTGTTTAGGGATGCGATACTGGAAACCAGAAAGGCTGGAGTCACTTATTGAAGTGAGCATTGAATGTGGACGAATGACTCATAACCATCCCACAGGTAATGCCTGCACTCTGATATCCCTAAGGCAGCTTTGCTCTTCTGCAGGGACTAACACGGCTCCTGTTAACTCCCCTGGTTAAACCACTTCTGCTTTGCAGGCTCCAAGGCCTCAGTTTGAACTTTGCTTGGTTAATACATACATGTGTATGTTACTTACATAAGCTGATATAGCTGCTTGTATATTATGCAGGCAGCATCCTCAGGCACAGTTGTTTTCTCTCCTAAAATCCCAACATGTAAACACAACCTGTCTTGTTCAAAGCATATTCATGTTAGTTGCCCTGGTCAAATTTTAGGATTCATGTATATCTGGATGACTCACTGTTATGCAAATTTATGGTTCAGGGGATAACAGCATTTTTCTCTTGGCAGGTTTTGTCATATCCAATCAATGTAGGTAAAGGTAGTAAGCCAAAAAAACCTAACTCCACATATTTTAGGATACAATCTGAAACATTTTCTAAACAAAACCTAAATAAGCAGATTTAATGTTGTTTTTAATATTCAGGTCTGTCATTTTGATAATTTTAAGCTATGTAAACATGTATTCATTCTGTCTGTTTCAAATAGCAATAAATAAAACCATAATGAATGGTGACACGTTCAACACACTCAGTGCTACGAAGCAGTCAGAAAAGCCATCAGGATGGCATAAAATTAGGGGAAAGGGGCTCAAAACAAAGCAGAAAATTGAGCTGGTATGTAAAGTCCATGGTGCATTAGCAGCCCTAAGACTGCTTGCAGTCTGTGTGCCTCATGCCAGAAAGGGCTTATGAGATCCAGAAAATGGCAGCAAGGGGGATCCAAGTTGTCAGACACCTTCCATACAATGAGATATTACATCCAGAAAGAGTTTTCAGCTGGGAAAAGAAACAAGTGGCACAGCAGGGAGGCAGGAAGGAGAGGGGTGGAAGGGCCACATGCACCTCACTGCCATCCTGAAAGGTGTCAGTGAAACGCCAGTTGTGATCCTCATAACTCAAGGACTCAGAAAACCCAACCAGTGTGTCAGTCAGGACTGAAACAAGCAGACAAAGGAAATACTTCCCCATGTTATACACAGTGAAGCCTCAGACTTTGCTGCTACAGATAGCTGCAAAGTCTACAGACATGCCTGGGTTCAAAGCAGACCAGGCAAAGAGGCTGTCTTGTCAAAATCAATCAAGCTGTGTAATTAAAATGGCCCCTAAGCTAGCCTAGTTGCTCTGGGGAATGGAGAAGCCAAACCACTTAGGCTGACTCTGTCTTGCAGAGGCAGACACCTTGGCCGGGGTGTGCTTTCTTCCCCAGCGAGGGGCAGCAGGCTGTGTGAGGGCTGCCGTGAGCAGGGGCAGCAGGGCAACAGCAACAGGGGGATGGCAGCCTGGGGAGTGGGCAGGGGGAGACTGTCAGCCCCTGGAAAACATTCAGGGCACACCTCAGCCTCTGCCACCCTCTGACTGAGTTGTCCCACTAGCCCTTTGATTCACACTCTAAACCCTCTGCTGCCACCCTCATGGTAAATGTGGCACTCAAGGATCTTTGTGGCATCTGGGCTAGCTGCTGTCTACCTGAGTGAGACACATTGGGCTGGCTCCACACGGGCTTTTATTCTTTATGAAAACATCTACTGGACTCTAGTTGGATGTGCCTTGGGCCTGACCCAGAATTGCAGGTCTTGTGGCAGAGGGAATTAGTATTCACCTCATCTGGACTTGTCACCTCCTAAAATAATTTGGTTTTACCTCCAGCAAAACACACAAAGTTCATTATTACCTCTATGCAGGAGTTGACACTTTTGGATCCATGCACTGAGAGAAGCACATGCATCAATACTTTACTCACCTGGGATTTATTTAAATGACTGACTGGTTTTCTTAAGCTTCTTTTGCACACTGCACCAGGTTAGTTTTGTTGCCCTTGACAGAATGCCACGAGCACAAGCAAATACAAGAAATGAGCCCTACTGTTTCTAGTGTCATGGAAGTGTAAAGTGTCCATCAACAGTTATAATATTTGTAATATTTACAATGTTGAAATATTTGTAACCAAAGTAGAAGACCAGCGTGTCTTTCTTGGACAATTTCTTCTTTCCTCTAAGGGGACTGGGTTTGTTCCCTTAGAGTCAAATGAGCCAGAAATAGTGTTAGATCTAGCTACCACTCTTGGGCTGGATGATGCTGTAAACAAGCTGATATAGCTTGTAATTGAATCACTTTGTGCAAGTCAGTTATTTCATGTGCCTTCAGTTAGAAGATTTTTGGTATCACATTGGTAGATGATGTTTATTTTTGACCCCTACCTCAATTTCTATCACATTACACCACTGAGAACAGAAGTTCCTTTCTATGTAAGGTAAGTCGCAAACCAGTGGGCACCACCCATTAGCCAATAATCTCGACATGCCACAAGTCAGGCTGCAAGTGGGTGGAGATGGGTTGTGTGCATTTGTTAATCTACCTGACAGCCATGAGGCATTCCACTGGTGATTTTATGAGGAACAACAAGGATAACAAGGATGGTACCAGCACAGACGCACACTGGTAATCCTTGTAATTTGTGAATTCCAGGTTTTCTAGGGTCCCTTTGCACAGCTCTCTTTGTGGCATACGCAATACAAGGGAAACCCCTTGCGCATTGGGGAAGGGAGATGATGAAGGTTGTGCCGATGGCTGAAGAATACTGTAAGAAGACCATTCGTCACATGGCAGGTACCGAGTATGAATCAAGAGTTTATTTTCTTAAAGCTGTGTTTAGCTGGAAAGGCACTGAAGAAATGTCACTCCCTAGTCTTTCCAACTTGCTGCTTTCCCCCCTCTCCTCCCTCCACAGGTTGTCCTCCTGCTTTCTCTGCTCAGAGAAGTAAGCTCTTTGCAGGTGGTGCCACCTTCTTCTACCACCAGTTAGTTGCCTGGTGTATTGGTGGCAAAAATACAAAGCAAAATAGCAATGGCCGTGCCCTACCGCACAGTTTTATTTTTAGGGAATCTTCAGAGATTGCTGGGCAGGGGGGAGGAAGGAAATTATATTTAGCAGGTTATTAGGCAAAGTGACTGCTGAGATATTAATTATTCAGCTGCCTTCCATCAATTAGTGTAGTTCAACATTTTCCAGAAGAAAAACCACTGACACTCCTCATCCTGCCAGGAGAATTTCACCTGCAGGTGCCTCCTAACCAAGAGTTAGCTTTTGACCACAAATTCAGATTTGACTTGTTGCTTTTCTGAACAAATATTTAAGATACAACCTGTTGTATCCTTGCTTTAAAACAACTGAGTGTCACACAACTACTGAACCTGATACTACTACTTTATTATTGCTATGTATGTGGTCTTTGGGGCAAAGGTACTTTAGTCCCCTCTTGCCAGGGAGTGATGTGTTTGTAACGGTGAGGAATAGACAGACGAGTATCATTACACTGAAACATCAAGGAAAGAGATTGAGGGACAGCTGTTGAGAAAGATTGAATTCAATAGAAATCTTTACTCAAGAGCACTCAAATTAAAACTTCCCCCCGAAGAAAAGCTGCTGCTTTAAAATCTGAAAGGAGCACCAGGAAGGCTTTCTGAAAGACCCTGCGCTTTCGTCTGCGCCTCATTGCACACCAGGATTTTTTTAGCAGAGACCCATGAGGAGCAGGTGCAGGATTAATGTGATCGAGCGTCTCTCTGAGTGGCTTTGCAGCAGGTCCCTGTCACTCCACCCGAGCAGGACCCCTCGGTGTGGAGGTATGCGTGCTGGACTCCTGAGGCATGCCCTCCAGCCAGTGCCCGTATTGTTGAGCTTCATCCTATTTTGGTAGTGGGAAAAGTGTCCTGCATTAAAGTTAAGCTCCTTGGCTGCTGAGATGCACTGCAAAGAAATCCTGCCAAACAGAGTCCTCCAGTTTTAGAAAATCCTATTTTAGCTATATTATCCCCCATGGATAACAGAGAGTTTGTTATCCATGTCACAGAGAAGTCGACTCTACACCCCTCTCTGATATCCAACTGCGATTACTGCCAGATAGTTCCACAGACCTGAATGTGACCATCATCTCAGCTGGGATCTAGGGAAGGTGCAGAGTCTGGCTAGGGTTAGTGGCATGGGATTCTGACCATGCTACAGGTCCACACAATAAAAATCTCCTTCAACTGCTTGATCCCTCTATTTCTGAACCTGTGGAATAATCACGCTTCCTTGCTTGTTAAGGTGCTACGTAGAAAACATTCCTTTTTGAGGCATTTATGGTTATTGTCATGGGGGAATTAGGAAAAAAAACCACAACCAAGCAAAAAGCCAACAAAAATAAAGAAACCTGTCAAGTCACTCACATTTCTAAAAACAGTCATAACCAGCTGCTGTAGTGGGTGTCGATAGTTTACACTTGCTTTGCTTGCATTTGTTTTCCTCTAGATGCTGTAGATGCATCTAGATGCTCTCCTTGGCCTGATGGCTGTGAGTGCACTTTCACTCTGTTTTTCTAAACACCTCCCCCCTTTTAGGGTTCTGGTGAATGGTTTCTTTGAAATGAGGCCACACTGGGTCACAGATTCAGAAAAAGGTGGACATTTCCAGGTGTCTCAGGCATGTGGTTGAAGGCTCATCGCTGGCTGGGGCTGGGGCACTGGCAGCTGACAACTTTNCTTTGCAGCAGGTCCCTGTCACTCCACCCGAGCAGGACCCCTCGGTGTGGAGGTATGCGTGCTGGACTCCTGAGGCATGCCCTCCAGCCAGTGCCCGTATTGTTGAGCTTCATCCTATTTTGGTAGTGGGAAAAGTGTCCTGCATTAAAGTTAAGCTCCTTGGCTGCTGAGATGCACTGCAAAGAAATCCTGCCAAACAGAGTCATCCAGTTTTAGAAAATCCTATTTTAGCTATATTATCCCCCATGGATAACAGAGAGTTTGTTATCCATGTCACAGAGAAGTCGACTCTACACCCCTCTCTGATATCCAACTGCGATTACTGCCAGATAGTTCCACAGACCTGAATGTGACCATCATCTCAGCTGGGATCTAGGGAAGGTGCAGAGTCTGGCTAGGGTTAGTGGCATGGGATTCTGACCATGCTACAGGTCCACACAATAAAAATCTCCTTCAACTGCTTGATCCCTCTATTTCTGAACCTGTGGAATAATCACGCTTCCTTGCTTGTTAAGGTGCTACGTAGAAAACATTCCTTTTTGAGGCATTTATGGTTATTGTCATGGGGGAATTAGGAAAAAAAACCACAACCAAGCAAAAAGCCAACAAAAATAAAGAAACCTGTCAAGTCACTCACATTTCTAAAAACAGTCATAACCAGCTGCTGTAGTGGGTGTCGATAGTTTACACTTGCTTTGCTTGCATTTGTTTTCCTCTAGATGCTGTAGATGCATCTAGATGCTCTCCTTGGCCTGATGGCTGTGAGTGCACTTTCACTCTGTTTTTCTAAACACCTCCCCGCTTTTAGGGTTCTGGTGAATGGTTTCTTTGAAATGAGGCCACACTGGGTCACAGATTCAGAAAAAGGTGGACATTTCCAGGTGTCTCAGGCATGTGGTTGAAGGCTCATCGCTGGCTGGGGCTGGGGCACTGGCAGCTGACAACTTTGTGAAAGTATCAGATTCCACAAAGCAGCTTGGATTTTTACAAAAAAGCCCCTACTTAAAGATCTTAATTGCCAAAGAGCATCACCACTGTGGCATTTTAGGAAAAGAAGCAAAATCAAGTTACATCCTTCAGATGAGTGGTTTGGTTGTGTGTGTGCTTCTCAGCCACTTGTAGCACACACCACTGAGCAGCCAAGCAGGAGAGAGACAGGGGAAACGTGGGAATGTTAAATTTTATTTTACACCCACAGTCCCATCCCAAACTGCTAGTTTGCCTTGGCATACTCAGCCATCTGGGCCATCTCACTGTTCTCTAACTCCTCACCCCCCTCAACTTGCCAGGCAGGGTTTCCCTCAGGCCTCAGTTCTGCAGGCAGGTGCATGTGTATGTGCTTAACAGTTCAGTGTGACTGACTTAGGTGCCTTTTTAAGCCTTTATGAAAAGGATGAACCAGAGCATTGGCTTGAAAATAAACTAAACTTTTAAGTTTATTTACATGCGGAACATTAAGCATGATTAGAGATCACTTCCCAAAGTGACAGAAAAAAAGGAGAAAGACATATGGTTATTTAAAAAGGCTTATTTCTACAGGCACGAATAGCAGATGTGTGTTATTTATCCCTTTTTCTACATTTGATATGTATTATAATATTTGCAAATGGGAATTTTGGAGTTTCCTATCTGTTTTTTCATGAACAATCACACAATAAATGCGATGGAAATAGAACACAAACACTGGAGAACTTACATGATTAAAAATTGATAACTGAGGTAGGTGGCAATTTGTATTTAGGATGTGGAAGCCTTTCTAGATACTCTTTAATCATAGTGAAGGAATAAGAACTGTCAAAGAATTGATTATTTTGTTTTTGTTGACTCTTGTCTTTTCCTTGGAGTTCTCTTCAGTAAATTCTTGTAAAATTTCATCTTGATACATCTAAAATACCATTAAAATAGCACAAAATTCTGAAAGTATTTTCTTCATTGCATCCTCTGTTTTCAATTAGATGTCCCACTCCATACTCACTTAGTATATATGCAGTACATTACTGTAAAATACCTGGGGTTTCATGTCAGTCAATACTGTCATTATCCTTAAAATACGTTAAAGGAGAACTGAAAATGTTCTCGAAATGAAATACTACATCATTAATTTCTTTTGCCTTCAGAATATCAGGAGCACTGGTTTTACTTTGAAGCCAAGTGGCAGTTTTATTTGGAGGAGAGAGAAATCAATGAGGAAAATCAGAATCAACCTGTCTTTCCAGCCAACTATGATGCAGAGGAGAGAGAAAAGGTAACTGCAACTTCCAAAAATTCTTGGGATGGCTCTGAACCAACAGAGGTATTTTCAAAGAGACACACCAGTATTTTTCAACTGATTCCAAAGTAGTCAGGAAATCTCTTCTTTTCCTTGAAATTTCAAGAAAGAAAAAATAACTCCCATCTTTGGCTCAGGTACACGTTAGCTGAAAAAATAAAAAAGCAGTTGCCACCAGTCCTGGGTTTGCTGCAACAGGAGAAAACAGTGCAGAGAGGCCGACTTAATGGTCTCGCACCCAGAGCAGGTACAGGACATAGCCCATGGCTACATGAAGGTGGAAAAGGCAAATGTCTTGCCTGGAGCTCTCATTAAAGCCTAAGGAGCTATGGCCAGAGTCCCACAAAAGTACCCCCTAGTAATAGAAGCTGGATTTGGTCATGTCTAGCGAAGGGTATCCTGGTCCATGGCAGGGGATTGGAACTCAATGGTCTTTAAGGTCCCTTCCAACCCAAACCAGTTGATGATTTTTTGGTCCTTCGAGCAGAAGACAGACATCCCAAGTGATTGATTCTCTGCCAGCTTCGGCTATGCCAAGCTAGTTTTAAGTGTCTTGAGAGATGGTGTTTCACCACATTCCATGAGATACTCTTTTATAGTGTACATGATCTTTTCTTTGCTGGTTTTATCTTCTTAACTCGAGAGAAATAATGTGTCTTCTTCCCTGGTGTTTACAGCTATCTGATATGTGCTGGCACCTCCCAAAGCTCTCTGCTTAGCAGCTAAGAAATAAGAATGTGGTTCTTGTCACCTTTTGCCATAAATCAATCTTTTTTTTCCAGACTACTTAAGCATAGTTTTATGCTCAGAAGTCACTTTGTGTATTTTTAGGTGATTATCTGTGCAGTGAGAGGTGCCTATGGAACTCTGATTGACTGCGGATAATAAGAAATTGCTCACTCTAAAGAACAGATTCCCTTCCAGGTTTATTCTACTAATTCAGTGCCATGAATTTGCTACTAGTTTTATATTCCTTCCAGTACTACTGGAGTCTTAACAAAGCTTTAGGAGAGATTGAACCAAACAGTAATTTTGCATGATCATTTCAAGAGAGAACTGTATGAATTCCTAATGCAGAAGCAAAATTTACCTTCATTACCCTAACCCAACTGTTTTGGCCTATTAAACTATTTATTTTGATGAACACGAAAGGAAAAATGGTGCTTGATCCTCAAACTCCACCACTGGGCAGAGATCACAGCCTGGCAGAAGTCGAGAC
>VZTH01016783.1:131210-170631 GCA_013397815.1 Aleadryas rufinucha | reverse complement strand
TGGATTTGGTCATGTCTAGCGAAGGGTGTCCTGGTCCATGGCAGGGGATTGGAACTCAATGGTCTTTAAGGTCCCTTCCAACCCAAACCAGTTGATGATTTTTTGGTCCTTCGAGCAGAAGACAGACATCCCAAGTGATTGATTCTCTGCCAGCTTCGGCTATGCCAAGCTAGTTTTAAGTGTCTTGAGAGATGGTGTTTCACCACATTCCATGAGATACTCTTTTATAGTGTACATGATCTTTTCTTTGCTGGTTTTATCTTCTTAACTCGAGAGAAATAATGTGTCTTCTTCCCTGGTGTTTACAGCTATCTGATATGTGCTGGCACCTCCCAAAGCTCTCTGCTTAGCAGCTAAGAAATAAGAATGTGGTTCTTGTCACCTTTTGCCATAAATCAATCTTTTTTTTCCAGACTACTTAAGCATAGTTTTATGCTCAGAAGTCACTTTGTGTATTTTTAGGTGATTATCTGTGCAGTGAGAGGTGCCTATGGAACTCTGATTGACTGCGGATAATAAGAAATTGCTCACTCTAAAGAACAGATTCCCTTCCAGGTTTATTCTACTAATTCAGTGCCATGAATTTGCTACTAGTTTTATATTCCTTCCAGTACTACTGGAGTCTTAACAAAGCTTTAGGAGAGATTGAACCAAACAGTAATTTTGCATGATCATTTCAAGAGAGAACTGTATGAATTCCTAATGCAGAAGCAAAATTTACCTTCATTACCCTAACCCAACTGTTTTGGCCTATTAAACTATTTATTTTGATGAACACGAAAGGAAAAATGGTGCTTGATCCTCAAACTCCACCACTGGGCAGAGATCACAGCCTGGCAGAAGTCGAGACACTCCATTAGTGCGCTAATAGCTATGGAAAGAACAGATGAGGAGAAGGTAACCATTCTGCCCACCTTTTTTCCAGGAGTGCTCTCCCTTTGCCTTTCCTCCAGACTAGCTGTCCCCTTGTGTTTGGGAGTACAGCCACTTGCCTTTCCACATGCAGTTAATAAAGCACCAATATCTGGCACAACCCTTGCCAACAAGTCACCATATGCATGTTCCTGTTTTGCCAGGTGCACTTTTCTGCAGGCACCATGCCTGCTGTATGTGAAAGTGAAGCCCCCAAATGTGGCTTGGATTGATCTGAGCATGTTTCCAAGGCAATTTCCCTCCCAAAAAGAAATAACACCTTGAAATGCTTAGCAGCAAAGGCCACATTCTCTATAAGCTGGTATATATAATTTTTCAGTGATGTGCATTTGGAAGATGTTAGATACACGGTGCCTGGGCAGACATTGCTCAACACGTGGGATCAGCCTTAATTCTGCAAACAAAACACTCGCCCGGCTCGCTTTCCTGTGACGGACACAATGTGCTACAAAATGAGGGAGGAACCAAACCAAAGTCATCCAGGACAACTAGACTATAAGGACCTTTTTTCCTTAAGATGGAGTTGCTTAAGCCAGCAGTGTGAAAGAACCCGTAAAGCAGGGGGGAAAAAAAGAATGGAAAGGGAGTGCTAGCCAGCAGTGGGTCAGCTCCTGAAGGGTGAGGAAGTCAGAGGCAGCTCTAAGTACTGGCGACAGGGGTTGACAGCAAGGAGGGGACGTGTAAGTTACCTCCTGGACTTGGCAGCAGTTCAGTGCCCTCAGCAGGAGTGGTACCCCATCCAAGTACTAGGTCCTTGCCGGCCCAAGGCAAGCTTGGGCTGGTGCCACAGCACAGCACAGGGCTGCACAAAGGCGCTGGAGCTGAAAGGAGAAGGAAGAAGTTTGGGAAGTGCTGCCTTGGTGCAGTTAAGTCCTGCCAGGTTCAGTCCTGGGACAGCTATCCCCAATGCAAAGCTGTTTCAACAAGGCAAGATGACATGGGACGTGTGCAGAGCATCAGGGATGAGGAGGAATAACTGGAGTGACACTTGAGCTGCCTGGCTGCACACTCAGAATAGCCCCTCTGTGCTGAGTCCTCCTGCCTTTGGTAGCATTGCATGTGTGTCCATGCTGCTCCACTAGCATCCAAACTGCAGGAATAAGGCTTGAAATTTGCAGGGGGCAGAGGACAGCATAAAGGCATAAATAATCTCTCTAAATTGTAAAAAAAAAAAAAAAAGAAGCAGCAGCAGAGTGAAGCCGTAGTCCGACTCTGCCTTGTTTGATGTATGTGTAGATAAATCTCAGCCAAGTATGAAATGGCTGAGGTGAAAGTGAATAGAGAGAAATGCAAACCCTTCATACATGTTGCAGAAGCCAAGAGCCAGCCAACCAGCAACAACTCAACTTGCCGTGATGTAAGTTAAACTTCAGGAAATAAAGCTGCCCATTTCTTAATAGGAAGGTATTTTTTAACTATAAATTTATTAGTGTTGAGATAATTTGGGGATTTGGGGCTGGAGGTACCTGCTCTAGAGAAAATCCAATTTTCCTTTGCAAACCTCACAGTGGGTTTAGAGTTCTTTCTTCTTCCTTCTTCTCCTGAGGAAGAACTGTTTCTTACATTTGCAAATTATTTTCCCTTTTGTTCAACAAGTGCTTTTAGAACAGGAGAGAAAAGGCTTGGCAAGAAAAAGACAGAGAAAGGGGCTTGAATTAACATAGTCTGAAACTAAGGCCCTAAAGAAATTACTGAATCAGAACATTTTCACCCCCTATGAAAACCTGGCTAATTGAAACATTTGCAAACATGAGCCAAGGGGAGTTGAAAATATTTCCCAGAGGCAGGAAGAGGACTGACAAAGTATGTCCTTACCAATCTTGATTTTTTATATGATAAGGAATGTCTCAGATGTGAATTTGAAACCTATCTTTATCTACTTTTTGGCATTTCTGGCTTGCTCAAACCAGCCTCTTGGCCTGCCAAGAACTCGGTGCGTTAAGCTGGAGTGCAGGCTTATACCAGCACCTCGGGCATCACCGGGGCTGCTGGAGCTGCCGCTGTGGCTCGTCCCACGCTGCACACAGAGGAGCCGGCAGCACAGCACAGCCCCTGCCGCCCTTTCCCAGCTCACTGAGCCATTCCTACTCGTCAGGGGAGACTCCAGCCCGGTGTGGCCAAGTGCCCCATGCCTGCAGTTCCAGTGCCCTGCCCTGACAGTGCTGTCTCTCCTGCAGACGTACAGGCGGTGGAGCTCCGAAGGCCGTGGGGGAAGACGAGGCCACGACGCCCCCATGATCGCGTACGACGCCCTGATGGGCTGCGGTGGGGACTGGACCGAGCTCTGCAACCGCTCCATGTTCCACGGAGGTGAGGCTCCCCTGTGCTTCCCACCCCTGCTCCCTCGCCAGGGCCAGGATAGAGCCTTCCTGCCTGTCAGCTGCCTCTGTTGGCCAATCTGCCATGTTGTCTGTAACATTCTCCCCTCTGGTTTTATCTTCTAAACCCCATTCTTCTGGCAGCAGCTGCCACACAAGCCATTAACAGCGCTTGTCAAATGTTGCTCCATCTACACCTCGTGGTTCTGCCAGAGGTGTGTGAGGAGTAAGTCCAGCAGGGCTTTTTAAAGGGCTGACAGTTCCTGACATAACACGAGCACCTTTGGCAAAACAACCTTTTAGCTGCATGTAATGAAACTAAGTAAGGGAGAAAAATAATACAGCACCCAAACAAGTGCCAGCCAAATAAAATCCAGCACTTAGAGGCACACAATTAAGTACTTCTACAGCTTTATGAGAGAGAAATTTCTCATTAGCAGACGCATCTTGCTGGGCTTTTGGGAGGGCCAGCACAGCTGGGGGAGGGGGTAGGACCCCAGTCCTGAATCACCCACTCCCTATGTGGTGTGGGCCCTTTGCAGGAGCTCTCACCTGCCCCAACACAGTGGTGAGAGCTCACAGTCCTCCACTGCAGATCCTGGCAGGCACAAACTCACAGGCACTGCATGCACAGAGCATCAGTGCTCCTCAGCAAAGCTGGATGTTTTAGAGCCTGCACAGTGCTGTGCTGCACTGTGAGGAGGGAAGGGACACTCTCCAATCCAGGACCTTTGTTGTACAGTAGACACCCCTGCAACTATTATTCCCTCCTTTCTTCTTAGCAATGGCTAGCTGCCTGCAAGAGCTGCTGTGCTGGGGTAGATTTTCCTGAAATGAAGCGAGCTCCCAGCCCAGGAGTGCACACCACAGTGGCCTCTCCATGTGCTTGCCTTGGCATCACTCTTACTTAGGCATCCTCAGCCTTTAGGACTGGCCCAACAGGCTCCCACCGCACTCCGTCAGTGTGGAATATTTCCTCCTCTGCGCAGCGCAGTTATTTGGTTGTGTATGTGAAGGTGACACTAAGAGACCACTGCAATTGTGCTTAAACCTGCAGGGGAAAGCGCGGCTACTGGGTCCATCGCCGGCTGCCTGTTCGGCCTGGTTTACGGCCTGAGCAAGGTGCCCAAGGGCTTGTACCAGGACCTGGAACAAAGGGAGAGGCTCGAGTTCTTGGGCGAGAATCTTTACCGACTATCCATGGAGGAAAAGTAAAGCAGTTTCTGCCATTTTCTCTTTCTATAAAGACTATATCAAGCCCTGTAGATATCTGACTGGCATTCATAGTGAAGGAAGTAGCCCTGAGTTTGTCTGAAGAGCTCTATGTACATCACGTGCAAGTGAAGATAGCTGAACTATTAGACTGATTAGAATTATTAGACTGATTAGATATATGCAATATTTGTGGGTTTTTTACAGGTGTAGGGATTTCTAAATATAAGGAGTGCTGCTTAAACCTCAAATGGCAAAAAAGAAATAAAACGTCTTTTGACTGATTTCAGTCTAACTTGCTATAATACCACTTCCTAAACAGCTGTTTCCAGTAATTACACATACAAAATTAATTTTCAGAACTAATGCTTTCTTGCAAAACTAATGGCAGTACCCACTTATGGGGATATTCTCTGTATATTTGACAATCCTTTCACCACTGTGTCCCTCCTTGTTCTCAAATCTAATGTGTCTGTGACACTTGTAAACCTAATGTCTCATGGATTAGCTTTTAATGAATCACTGATCCCTGTATCAGCACTGTGGTGTAAGGTATTGTTACATTAGAAGCTTCCAGAAAAGGAAAAGCCAACACTAAAAATACCTCCAAGGAACAGCAAAGAATCAGTGTGTCTAAAATTTCCGAATTATGTTTTTATTCTTCTTCAGTCTTCAGAACAAAAGTTTCCCTAAAATATAACTGGCTGAAATATTTGTAAATAAATTAATCTTGCACTATTTTCTAAGTATCAGTCTTTATTTTTAGATTGAACAGATTATATGTTGCTGTATCGGTATCAGAATTTTTGGCTGAGGTCTTCAAGCAGTTGTAATAAGTCAACAGTTAGGCTGTGATACATTTCACAAGTCTGAGCACCATGAAAACCCCAAGAAGAAAAGTTACAACTGCTTTACCTTTTTCCTTCTTTTTTTTCCTTCCCTTTATTACCTTTTGCTATTTTTTGCCTTTCCTTGCCTGGCTTCATCTCACCTCTCCTCTCCAAGTTCTTCTTCAACTTTTCTTTTTTCTTTTTTCTTTTTTCTTTTTTCTTTTTTTTCTTTTTTCTTTTAAAAAATTTTTAATTTTTTTTTCTTGTCCTTTTTGTCATTCTTTTTTCTTTTCCTTTCTCTTTGCCTTTCCCTTTTTTTTTTCTTCTTTTCTTTTTTCTTTTATTTCCTCATTTTTCAAGAAAATCAACAAACTATGATTGGGTTAAAAGTTGCATACCACACACAAAGCAAACAGTAGACCTTGATGAAGGATATCCTAATGTCCCCAAGAGCAGCACAGGCACAAATCTGGAATCCTCTATGAAATAACACAGAAGTGAGCTCAGAATTTGTTTCCATATTTAACCTCATATTTTACCTTAGAAGTTCAGAAACTGAGGTCTACGTAATACTTTCTAATTTCCACCGTGTGTGATTTCCTATGTGGTGTTGGTTTCTCCTGTCTTTCTCCAGCTGCTGAACTGTGTTTTAAAAAGATAGCTAAAAATATATGAGTACTTTCCTACGCCTTTTTCCATGTAAGCCACTGCTGGAATCATCACTGGGATGTTATGTGGCAGACACAGGAGCAGGTGATGCCTGTCAGTAGGAATAGCAGCCTGCATGACAATGTCCATATGAAAAGGTTTTCCGTACGATGCGTTACCTCTCGCACTGTTGTTTTAGCATGTTTTCTCTTGGCAGCTTCGCAAGGTGCTTTCTTGTTTGCTTTGGAGATGTGTTAAACCAAAGGCAGCAATTGTGTCGGTAGCTTTTGGTGCCAGAGAATACCGAGACTTTCTGAAAACATTGCTTCTAGTTTAGGATGCCTCTAGCACTCCTGTAATAAATTCAGCAGTAGAGAAGAGAGAAGAACATATTCTGCATAAGGTAGGACTTTCTCTAGTACTTTGGCTTTTCTTCTTCCTTTAGAAAAAAAATAATCATGGACAAAAATTAAGAGCATTCATAATTTTTCCCACTTTACCTTCTATCCAACCTGGGCAGGACCAAGTTGTGTTTCAGAGATCAATAAGAGAATCTCATTTAAAAGGTGAAAAAAAGACTGAACCTATGAAGCACCATTTCTGCAGCTGTTGGGCTGAGCAGTGCCTTGGCCATCATTTCACTGAACACACTCAAAAGGCCTGTGCATTCATTTGAGTGGGCAGAGCTGCTCCTGGTTGTCTTCCTTACCTAGGGGCAGGCCGTTGGACACCACACAGAGCCAGGTAGTGATGGGATGCCCAGGGATGAGGAAGGCTATGAGATGCAGCACTTTGCACACTCCAGCTCATGGCCATTTCCACAGAGCCTACCAACAGTGAGGCAGACCAATCCATCAATCTCTGACAGCTTTTGCAGATTGCAGAGTGTTTTCCAATTTGTTTCTTGTTTTTTGATGAAGCCTCCATAGTGCTGTCTCCTCCTGCCCATGCCACTGTCTCTGCTACAGCCAGTCCTTTGGGCTGCCTGAGTGTCTAAAATGGTGATCAGATATTTAACATGAAATTCGGGATTAGGAGACAGGGCCTTCTCTTTTCCATGCCAGAGACAGTAAACCAGAAAATCCTACAACTGTGTGCTTTTAGCAAATGCCATGGGATGCCACCACCCCCTGCTACTCAGCAGCATCTGAACCCCTAACAGAATGGAAAACACTGGTGCAGGAGGCAGCGGGCAGGTCTGGGAGAGAGTGCCAGCTCCTCTCCCTTTGTCTTGGCACCTCAGCTCTCCCCAGCCCGCAACACAGCGGTATCCACTGCAGAGGTTTCTCTGGGACAGGCCAGCCAGCGGGATAGGGTTGCACTGCTGCCCATTAGCATATTAGGCTGTTACCACTCTGATGCTGCCTGTGATAAGTGTCCCCAAAGAACCTATAAATAAGTAACTAAGCAGCCTGTCTTATGCATCTTAATTATTTGTGGGCCAAGAAGACAGGAAACTTTTGAAGGTGGCCTTGCCTCCTCTGCAGGTCCAAGCAGTCTGTCCTCCAGACACTGAAAACCATGCAGCAGCACTTCCATAAACCAGCAGCACACTGAGGCACATCACACACATTGAAAAGGGTGAAAACCAGTATCTCCAGAGGAAGAGAGGGGTGACGGGGATAAAGTACATGTTAGGCCATTTCACAGGATCAGGGAGGAGCCCAAGTATCTGCCTTGCCATATGGCATAGCTCACAGTGCTGGGAAGTGAATTCTGCTGGCATGGGGTTCCCCCTGTGCCTGGGGTCTACCTGTCCAGGTACTCCCAATGGGAATAGAATTGACTGTCTGTAGGGTGATATAGAGGTGACTATATTTCATTGATAGGTGACACAGTTTAAGAACAGCAGGATGCAACGTGGGAAAAGACAGTAAGGAAAAATTAGGGATGATGACTTAGCCTGTTGAGAATGGTGGTCATGCTCCCAAACATGAGAAACTTCTTACTTAGCCCTCTTTCCCTGAGGGGGAACCATGGTGTTTTCCAAACACCAGGTCAAAGCAGACTCATCACTACCTCCATTTTCTGTGGTGGTCTCAGAATTCAGTGTCATTGTACCACTGCCCTTGCACAGAATGCATTTCAGATTTACATGGTCACGATGGTCGTTTGCAGGTGACGTCATCTTGGAAGAACTGCAGATGCCCTAAATAGGTGCCATAGCTGTTTGTTCATTTTCTGCTGCTGGCTGGTGAATATGGATCAAACACTCAACCCATGCAACATGTCGTGGTACTTAAGGCAATGCAGTATTCCCACAAATGCTACATTTCAGATGGCATCCTATAATAACACTCTAACATGGGAAAGGAAATCCCTGAATAGAGCTCATTCATAGTATATTTTAATTAAGCTGTTTGAATTTTATAGCTCATACGTGATTAATTACTGTGAATATTCCTAGCAGAGAGGGTCTGATCTTCTTCCCTTCACAATCAATACTAGTTTGGCTATGCTGAAAGCAAGACTAGTCTGTATTTTACTGTGGCCATTTATAGCATCCAAAGCAGTCCAGAAGGGAGGGGTAAGCGGGGCATCTGGTTCCACTGCTGTTCTGAGAGATCAGAGATGACCCTAAAGCACATTGGTTGATGGCCCCACATGTTTTTCTGAATACACCAGACACTAGTTAGGGAGGAGAGGGATGGCAAGCTTGCAGTTAAAATATTGGCAGACTTGCTAGGAGAGGGAATGAACCAGGATATTTTTAGCCAATTATACTCTGAATTCTGGTTCTTTCTTTATTCTGAAAATTCCCATAGTTGGGACAAATGGACTTCTTGGTGTAACATAGAAGCTTTGCTTCCTTGGCTGCAGTCAATTTGATAAGAGAAAGGGTGGATGATACCACCTGTGCTATGCTGCAATGTGGTTATTCTCTATCAAAACCTACGAGCTATTGTTTGTCACATTAGACATGGGCCAGTTGTCAGGCTTTTTTCTTTTATTGCCCTTTAAAAATACCTACAAAGTCATTATAAATAGACCTTCTTCCATTCAAGATGGCAACTTCATCCCTCTGCTGAGGGATGTCATCTTCAATATGTGCACTTGAAATGCAGCCAAGTGGAATCCAAATGTCACAACCCAACTGGACGAGGACCAGCCCCTCATTTTGCAAACAACCTCCATAATGTTCCAGTGGGGGGCCGGGTCCAGTTTCTTTCAGAGACCATGGTACCAGCTGCTGGGGCACAGCTGGGCCTTCCCCAACTTTCCAAGCTTGACACTCCCTAAAGGATGAGACTCTTATCAGCCTTTCTTCATTTTCTACATGTGGACTCAATTTAAAGAATTTTTTATTCCACTTCTGCTCATAAAAATTAATCCCCTCTGGGTATGCAGGCTGCATTCTGTACATGGAGTTATTTCACTGCACGGTGAAGTAACCTTCCAGCTTTTCATGGTGTCAGAAAGCTGACACCTCTTGATTTTCCCCTCCTAGACCCATCTATTGTTATTGACTTCAAGCTCCAGCTTTGTGCTGAGTTCAGTATTTTATTTAGTAACTGATCCACACCAATTAAAGCATTGCCTAAATCCCCAGCTGTCCAAGGGCCTGATTCTTCAAACAAGCAAAGGTCCAACATACCATCCTTCTTCCTCCAGATTAAAAGAGGTTGTAGTCAAGGGTTTCCAGGGTTGTTGTTGTGGTGATAGCCTTCACAAAGCAGATTTAAGAGCATAGTCCTGATGTGGGATTTGAATGCTATCAAAAAGCAAAAAACAGCAACCCTGTCATATTTTTTTCATTCTGGGGAGGTATCTACTGACTTCTAACCTGTACCAATAGCAAAAACCATGAGTGGCACATTTGGGCCCCTCAGCCTTGATATATTGTTTTAATGGTTGGAGTCTGGTTTTATAAACCAGAGACAGAACCATGGTTTCTTGGTAACTGTAGTCACATCATATTTATTTTTGCCTACACTTTACCTAGGAGGAAAGGAAAACACCTTCAATGTTGCCCTCAGTTTAGGACATGGTAATACTAAATGAGGGACTAGTGGCACAGAGGAGATGCAGTGACCCCGACCAGCATTGCTTGCTTCCCGAAGTGCTTCCACTGCCCACAAAACACAGAAGAAAGAGCTGACAGTGCTGTGTGGGACGATGTGAAGCCCTGACACTCCTGCTACACCATGCCTCATGAAGCTTGTTGAGCACTTTGCATGCTTTTTAACGGGCCACTAACATCAAGTCTCTTAAGAAGTTCTAAATTTAAATGGTTTTTTTCCATTTCATGCGTAGCAGCATGCCATTAAAGCAAAATAAGAAGGCACTGACAATGTTGATGACTTGAAAAGACATTTATGTTTTCTCTTGCACAGCACGAAAAGCACACACTTCTGTGGAGATGATAAGATGCTTATAGACCCTCTGGTGCTGAAGAAAAAGCTCAATAGGATGGCAACAGAACAAGGAGCCTTTGCTGTTCTCAGCAGCCTACTGCTATACGTCACTGAGCTCGCAGCCGGCGATCCAGAGATCAGCAACAAGAGGACAAAATGGGCAGAAGGTAAAGAAAACCAGGTGAGCTCTAACCAGCCATGTCCAGGTCCAGTCAGGGTTCAGTATCCAACCAGATTTCAGCTCTTGCGGTCCAGGTTTCTAAACAACAATCGCGAGCCATACACCAAGAAGAGAAGAGAAGTCGGCAAACTGGTCATTAAAGAGAAGCTGTGGGTGAGCAGGGCCAGTAACAAGCTGGACAGAAGTAGAGACAGGAAGGAAGATGGAAAAGCAGTGGAGGAGGATGCAGACACAGCACCCAGCGAGAGGGCAAGGTGGAGTAGTGTGACTGGAAAAAACACAGTGAAGAACATCCTGAAGAAATTTTTAGCTGCTGAAGAAAAAGAAGCCAAGGAGAAGTCTCCCAGCTGGAAAAAGAAGGGAGCAAACACCGGTTTGCCAAAAATAGTCAACAAGAATTCAGTCCTGTCCAAACTGAAGGAGCAGTTTGAACAAAGCACTCTCTGCTCGGCTGCAGAGGTGAAAGCATCGCTCTTGCACAAAGGTGAGAGAAAGACTAAAAACTTTCAGAGCAGAAGAACTATTCATAAGCCTGAGGTCAGAGTGCTGCGCATGGCAGCAATGACAGCCACAGGTATAAAGAGTCCAGAGTCCCAAAATTTAGTGTGCTCCGTGGTCCCAGTGCCCAGACTCAGCATGGCTACCAAAATTAATCATCCTTGGAGCTGGTCAAAAAATAATGCCACAAAGCAGCCTTTTGGTCATGGAACACTACTGAAGGAAAAGGAGGGATCCAACAGAGACCATGGAGAGAACAAAACACTGGCAAATGCAGCACGGGGCAAGGAGGACAAAGAAGAGTTAGTGGTGGCACCAGAGGCCACGTCAGATGCAAAGGACTGTGCTGAGGCTAAAATAGATTCCACAAAGCAGGGACCGAACTTTCATCCTGTTCTAGATAACTCTTCAACTACTCATAAAAACAAAGCTCTTGCAGACTGTATTCCTCCCTTATCAGAATGTGGTCTAGATTGTGACAGAACTAACATGCCAGCTGGGCCTGACACATCTTCACTATTGGGAATTACCAGTGTTCTGCAACATGTTATGGAAGACAGCCCACCTTCTGACTCGCCTGACTCCTGCACAGCTGAAGGATCCCATGAACAAAGCCCTCAGGATACTAAACCAGGAGAGATTCCTGAAATATCGATGGACGTATACAGTTCAGATGAAGATGACAAAGAGCTCACAGAGACAGAAAAGGATCCTTTCTTTGCAGGCCAAAAATGTTTTCCAGAGCAGAAAGCACTGGAAAACATTCTGCCATTTTACTCTCCAAGACTTTCAGCATCTTGTGAAATTGAGTCTCCAATGGATGATCAACAGCTAACTGTCCTTATACCAGCTTCTGGCACAAAGCCACCAATGGTCCAAAAAGAGGCACTGGATTTAAGAGGCAAATGTTCTGAGGAAGCCAAAGAAGAAGCAAAATTTCACAGTGAAGACAAAATGTCTTCTACTTCTGGCAAAAATAAAAGTGATGTCCCAAATATAGAAGACGAGGAAAATAAAACACCCAACAGCCAAATGCAAAATGAATTTAAAACTATGCAGCCACAGCCTCCTCAAATAAATTTTAGCCCACAAAACAGTGTTTCCAATTTGGACATGCCAATTCCAGATGCAAATCAGAACAAACCTATACTCTCCTCAAATGAGAGCCTGGAGCCAAAGCCTCGTGCTGCAGAAGAAGAGGACACCTTTTCTCCTTTGGAAAAGACACAAAGCCCTTTGCCAGGTGACCTTGTGAAGCACAGTTCCTTTATTTCAGAAGAAGATTTTGGGAAGGATAAATTATGTTCATCAAATGAAATGATGAATCACTCAAACAATCAAGCCCTGCACAGGAGTTCCTTAACAGACCTGGAGACCAGCCACAAGCCATATGAATCTTTCATTGAGCATGAAGAGGACACTGCAGATGAGATGCCCTGGCCTGACTCTGAGGCATGGCAGTCACCCTTGACAACCCCTTTACCAAAATCAGTGAGTGGGATTGCAGGACAAAGCATCCATCACACTCTTGGAAATCCTCCAGCACTTCCACCTATTGATCTGGTGGGATGGGGAGCTGGTAGTGTGCAACATGAGCATGACAGCCATGGCTGTGAGAAGCATCCACACCCCCCTTCAGATGAGTTGACAAATGGTGGTAATGACACAATGGGGGAGAAGAAAACTATGTGTGATTTTAAGAACCAAGTACTATTTCCAAATCATGCAACAGAAAATGAAAACTCTACAGACAAAGAGACAAATACATGTCAGACACTCGAGAACTGTGTTTCACATTCAACCACAAAGCCAGGAAAACATGAAAATAAAACCACGCTAGCAGGAAAGCCCCCATTACCCTTGGAGAAGAGCCAAACACCAACATTAGATGATACCAAAAAGCAAGGATGTGATATGCTGGAAGAGAACCCAATTCCTTCATCAACTGAATTGGTCTCAGACCAAAAGAAGGATGCAAAAAGTAGAATTAAGATACCTGAACACACAAGGGATAAGCTCTTCTCCTCAGATGATGACATGAAGCATGAAAGTGATAGAATGGAGACAGAAGAGAAAGAAGAGAGAAATGTCTTGCATAAATTTGAGCAGGAACAAGTATTCCCACCAAATGATAGTGTGGATCATGATAATAACTCTTCAAAGGAGAATGATGCTCATAGACCTCAAACATCCCAGTTACCTTCATCAGAGCATGATATTAACATTCAAGGAGTGAAAAATACTGGACAGAGTTTGGAGCATCTAGGACCTCCAAGAGATTTTGTGAAACACAAACATGACATGACAGGAGATGAAAACATCTATTGCAATAATAAGAAAAACCACCTGGACTCATCAGATGAGCCAATGAAACGTGCAAATGACAGTGAAGGGCTAGAAAACACCAAGTCAGACTTCAGCAATTATGCAAGGCCACCAAGAAATACAGCAAGGCAGGACAATAAGACCTCTGATGAGGACAATAGCACTCTAGAGACACAGAAACAGATGCCACCAAGTGACCTTGTAAAGCCTGAAACTAAGACAGACAAAAAAGAGGCTCAACATACCTCTGAGAAGTTCCAGTCACCTTCTTCAAACAAAGTGCCAAATTGTCAAGACAGAAGCTCTTCAAGAGAGAGGATGCAAATGACACCAGCTGCAGAAGATACTGGATCACCTGAAACAGAGGTAGTAAAAGAGGATATTGAGCAGCAGTTTTCTGGGAAGCATCAGCTACCTCCATCAAGAAAATCAGAAATGCATGAGGAAAATATTCCAGGAGACAAACAGCAAATGAGATTTGAAAATTTTCCGACACCTGATACAAATACTGCAAAAGAGAAAGACAAACTTCCAGGTTCCAGGAAGTATCCATCAGTACCATCAGAAACATTAGTTAAGAAAAGAAATCAAGAAAAAATTACTCCAGAACAACAGCAAAAAACATCAGATTCTTCAGGTTTTAAGAAGCCTGGTACTAATTCTGTAAAAGAAAAAGATGGAGATCCAAATTATGAGAAACTGCCTTCTTCAAACAAAGTGCTGAAGCCTCAAGAAAAATGTGCTTCAGGAGAGAGGAAGCAAAAGACACCAGCAGGAGAGGACACCAGGTCACCTGAAGAAAAGGCTGTAAAGGAGAAAGATAAATACCAAGGTTCTGGGAACCATCTGTTACCTCCTTCAAGTAAATTATTGAAGCCTGAGAAAAATATTCCAGGAGGAGAAAAACCACAAACTGTATCCGAAAGTTTTACAAAGCCTGATGCAAATCCTGTAAAAGATAAAAGCAAAGATCCAACTTCTGGGATGTGCCAGTCCCCATACTCAAATTTGCCTGTGAAGTCTCAAGAAAATAACGTCACAGCCAAAAAGGAGCATTTGCCACAATCACATCATGAAAAACCAATGTATAAAACTGGTAGTCCAGAAAAGAAGAGTGAACCTGAGAGAAGAGAGAAATACCAGCCAGGCTCTTCGGCTCAATCAGAGAGGCACAGCAATGATGGCTCAGGAGAGCAGGGCCCTGTGTGTGACTTCAGAAGCTATCAAGCTCCATTGCCAAGCAATGGCATAAACCGTAAAAGCAGTACTGTCCCAAAAGAGACCAGTTTGTCTAACACAGAGAAATCCCCCAAATCATCCTCATCATTACATGTTGCATCAAAAGATGAGGAAAATCCTGCTGGAAATAGAGAAAAGCAGCCTGGGTTTAAGAAGTACAAAGCGCTCTCGTCAAAGACTTTGGTGAGGCATGAGAAAGATGCAGCTGAAAGGGACGGGAGTGGGCAGGCAGCTGGCAAAACAAGTGAGAAAAAGGCAGAGCTGAAGGACTGCTCTAATGCAACGCCATTCTCAAAATACACAGTGGAAAGCTACAGTGAAGGATCCTTAGATTCGGCTTTCAAACCATTGATCATTAGAGTAACTGACACATTTAAACATCACAGCTAAAAATTATGGCTACAGCTTAGGCAAGAACTTACAACAGATCATGCTACCGATTCTCTTGATCTTTCTTTTCTCCTTTTTTCTCCAGGGCATTATATCATCATTTTTTAATCACAAGGACATTGATGTGCATCTATCAGAGCTAGGTTTTTTTCAGTCTTAAACATTAGCCTGAAGACATGAATTAAATTAATCACTGCAAGTGAATTAGCTAATCACTGAATTAATCATCAGTTTATAAATTAAATATGAGAAGGGCTTTGAGATCAGCGTGAATTCAGTCCGGCTTCAAATTCTCCTTGCTAACTAATGGCCTTTGTTTGTAACAAAGACAAAACTGTTCAGGCTGAACTCTATTTGTATTTACTTGTTCTAATGAAACTCTGCTAGTACTTCTTCCAGGAATAGTGGTAGGCAGTGTAGCTTTAATTATGTCAAAAAGCACTTGTTCTAAGCTCTGCCTTTTCACAGATTAGCAGGAACGGTTGATCTATTGCTGCACTGAGTGACACCGTTAGCAAAAGTAGTGAGGGAAGGAGGGGAATGCTTCATTTATCTGCAGAAAAATCCTCAAAGGACATTGACGCTACAAGGGGATTTATGGCAAATGCAAATGTTCAGCCTCATTAATATTAATATTGGAAAAATAGTGATTTAACCTCCTCTGAAGCTATTTGCACTTTGGCCATACACTGTATGCATTATTGTTGTAAAGGTACACCATTTCAAGGGGTTCTTAATTACTGAAAATGAATATGCAACAAGTGTAAGAGCTCAAAAAAGCTCAACTCTGAAAGGCCATGAGGACAAGGTAAGCCAGAGTGGCTCAACACTTTGACATGGCAATTCAGCTCTTCCTGGGACATCTGTCCCACTCCAAACGCTGGGGCACACAGACATGAGGTAGGTGCCTCAGCTCACATTTAAAGTCTTAGGAAGTGTTTCTTTTACAACGCAATGTGAAATAGAGCAGAAAAAAGCAGCCAGTGTCACTGAATCCTACTAATGTGGTATGAATTTTTGTGTTTACAATAATAGCGTCTTCTGCAAAAAGTCTGTGTGTGATGAATGTTGTTTTGGAGAAGGAAGGGCAGGGTTGCTGCCTTGGGTGTCTTAGTTAAGCCGTGACAGACAGAACATCTCACAGCGCCAACTCTCCCATACAGGGGTTTAGCTTAGCATTGTAACCACACATTCATATTAAAACCGATTGTGGAGGAACCCTAAAGGCATATCCTAAGGATCCAACTTCAGGAGGAGAGAGGGTTTATACAAACAAGGTCCTGCTTCCCCCTGGCAGTGAATTCCCTTCCATTTTTATGATGCTCTCCATGACCACACTCCGCAGCTGAGGGCTGTCTGTTCCATAAGCCCAGGCTGGCAGAATGCCCCCACCCACCAGCATCAAGAGACTGAGGACAAGAACAGGCTGGTAGCAAGCTGAGATCAAACCCATTTGCCAGCACAATGCACACGAATCACATATGTGACAACTGGGCTGGCCCAGTCGGGGACACTGCTGGGAGGAAGTGGGAATGTGAACATCCTGTCTCCTGACCACTGAAGAGGCTTAAACTTTGACTTATTTTTCGTACCCAACCTGCCAAGAATTAGGCTTTCTGGCATCTGGAGGGTCACAAAATGAAAACTGCATTTGTATATCACACTCCAGTCCTCAAAAACTAAAATAGATTTTATTGGAGATACAACACTGCCCTTACACACAGAGGTTTACTTCACCCACCAAGCTTTCATAAGCTGGCAACCATAAAGGCCACTTTGTACTAAACCTAAAGCCTAATTTACTTTTTATTGTCCATGATTTCATTTCACATTTGAGAAAAGTCCTTACAGCATAGAGCATTTGCAACAGACTTGAATAATAAATTCTCTATTAGCTGGCTTCTTCCTGCACAGGAGAATCACAGAATCATAGAATTGCTATGGTTGGGAAAGATTTCTAAGACTATTGTGTCCACCCATTACCCAGCACCACCAAGTTCACTGCTAAACCATGTCCCTAAGCATCACATCCACATATTTTTTGAACACTGCCAGGGATGGTGGCTCCACCATTTCCCTGGGCAACCTGTGCCAATGCCTTACACCCATTTTAATGAAGAAAGTTTTCCTAATATCCAATCTAAACCTCCCCTGGCACAACTTGAGACCATTTCTTCTTGTCCTATTGCTTGTTACTTGGGAGAAGAGACCAACACACACCTCACTACAACCTCCTTTCAAGTAGTTCTAGAGAGCAATGAGGTCCCTCCTCAGTTTCCTTTTCTCCAGGCTAAACCCCCTCACACGGTCCTCATCAGACTTGTGCTCCAGAGCCTTCACCAGCTCCATTGCCCTTCTCTGGACATGCTCCAGCCACACAATGTCCTTCTTATAGCAAGAAGCCCAAAACTGAGCATAGGATTTGAGGTGTGGCCTCACCAGTGCTGAGTACAGGAGGACAATCACTGCTCTGGTCCTGCTGGCCACACTATTGCTGATACAGGCCAGGGTGCCCTTGGCCTTCCTGACCACCTGGGCACTGCTGGCTCATATTTAGCCCCAGGTCCTTTCCTTCCAGGCACCTTTCCAGCCTCTCTGCCCTGTAGCACTGCATGGGGTTACTGTGACCCAAAGCAGGACCTGGCACTTTGCCTTGATGAACCTCCCACCATTGATGCTGGCCCAAGGACCCAGCCTGTCCAGACCCCTCTGCAGAGCCTTCCTGCCCTCCAGCAGATCAACACTCCTGCTCAGCAGGAGTGGGCACCTGTGAACTGATGGAGAGCAGGCTCAATCCCCTTGTCCAGATCATTGATAAAGGTATTAAACAGGACTGGACCCAGTACTGAGCCCTGGGGAACACCACAGGTGACCAGACACCAGATGGATGCAACTCCATTCACCCTCACCCTCTGGACCTGGCCATCCATTTGTTTTTTTTACCCAGCAAACACTTCACCCATCCTAGCCATGAGCAGCCAGTTCCTCCAGGACAATGCTGTGGGAAATGGTGCCAAAGGCTTTTTTAAAGTCTAGTTAGACAATATACTCAGCCCTTCCACTAGACAGGTCACCTTCTCATAGAGGGAGTTTTAATTAATGTTATTAGAATTTAATTATTCTAATTAGAAGCCATCTTAATTATTCTTTTGCTAACCTTTTAAGAGACACTGGGGGGGACATTGCCCCTTATTCACACCTGGAAATATTACTACTCTGTAAAAAATGAAGGAGTTCTTGTCTCTGGAAGAAAGTTAGCCAAATATTAAGCAGGTGCTTCCCAGCAGAGCTTGTCCTTGGACACCAGGAGGCCCTCAAGTCCTTCAGTTTACACCTGCTTTGTTTGTTTTTCTCAATAGAGATGCAATACTAGCAGACTAAGATGCAGCATCCTGTGTTCAGGACAAGCCAGGCAGAGTCATCTTGTTGGCTTCAACTTTTAGGTTGCTGCATGCCTTAATCTCCGCTGGTAAGATAAAACATCCATCCAAGTCAAATGACCCTCCCCAAAGTGCACTTAAAACCTGACACAGATTTGCATTAAATGCATCCTTATGGGTAAAGCCACACTTAGGGAAATCACTTCATTCTGGGAGTTAGCACACTTAATCCTTCAGCAAAGAAGAGAGCAAAGCCATACAAATTCCAGCGGTGGTGGAGCAGTAGAAGACTGGTGTGCCTTGCAGTAAACAAGTCACTCCAGACCATGTGGGCAGGAAATTTAGCACTGGTGATAAGCAAAGAAATGACAGAAATGAGTATTTCAAAAAGAAAAAGAGTTTGAGGAGTGATATATTGTGCCAGGGATGCCAGGTGTGCAAATGGCCAGGCTTGAACTCTGATGAGACCCTTTCTGACGCAACAGAAAACAATTTCATTCCCAGTGTCCAGTAGTCCTTCACAGATTTTTTACCCCCAGGAGCAGAGGCCTTGTGCCCCTGCTATCCTTTAGGCACATCTCCCACTCCATCACAGGAGAGGCAGTGAAGAGAGCCCTCCCAGCTGCTGTTTCAATTTTTCTGACCTTATAACAGATACTTTTGAGGCATCTGCCAGCACATCTCTTGGCTTTTGTGGTTCTGGACAATGGGTATAATTCTGTGCAGTTCTGTTCCTTTTCCATACTACAGCCCTCCATTTTACTACTATACAGTTCTCAAGGCAAGCATCTCTCAAAGTCACTGGAGGAATCAGATCCTTAGCCTAAATCAAATGTAACAGGATTTTTTTTTTTTAGTAATGATTCCTTAAAGCCCTGACTTAGCTATAGACACATACACAGTCACAACCAGGCCAGGAATAGGTAATAAAAAAAAACCCAAAGCCCAGGTAGACAAGGTTTTTCAACGTTCCCCCTCTATGGTGACATATTTTGAAATTTTATTCTTATGGAATTAGACTCTCATGGAAAGAGATTTTGTAAGAGGACTGGGCAAAATTAATGACAATGTTATTGCCTTGGGCATAGTCCATTGCTGTGGAGTCTCCAAAGTGCAGCTTTCCAGAAGTATTTGAAACCCTGAACAAAAGAGGTGTTTAACAGGAGTCCAGACTCTGAGCTGGAGCTGGGGTACCTGAAGGGTCACATCTGCAGAAGCAGGTCTGAGGGGGGCTCAGTAGTTTGTGGTGGGTAGAGGTTGAGGCAACAGAGAAGCCAGGCAGGCTTCCAGTACCAGCCATCAGTAAAGTCCTTCAGACTTTTTATGTCCTCTCTAATTAGGACATAGTCAAATCTCCCCAGGCCCTTCTTCTTGGCAGGATGCCTGCGAGGTGGTCTTAGTAATATAGAAATCACAAAAGGATTGGTTTGGGATGATTTGGATAGTCAAGCTTGGACCTAGCACATCAGTGTGATAGTACAGTCCCCTTCACAGTGCTGGACAAGTGCCCACCATCTCCAGCAGCCCCCCTCATCCTCCCACATTTCTGACTGAAGGACAAACTTCTGCCTTTGGTCCCCAAACTCAGAAAAAGTTCAACTGCCCTCTGGATGTGTCTCTCTCCATCTCCTGCAGCAACACAGTCCTTGACTAAGGCACTTGGCGCTGACTGGGACAAACCCAGGCCTCAGAGTCCCGGGTTTGCAAAGAGACCATCACTTTCTCCAAAAGTTTCATGAAGTGAAAGTGGTGCCTATATTTCTGAGACTTCAGGTGCTAGGAGAGCTCAGAAGGCCCATGGGAGAGCTCCCTCTCCTCCCAGTTCAGAAAGGGCTGCTCAGCTGTGCTGGATGAGTATTATATCTATACAAGTATAACAAAGAGCTCCTCATTGATTCTTTTTATTTTTCAAATTAAAAAAAGGCACATAAAGCATAGCTATTCCCAGAAAAAGAAGCCCAAACCCTGTGAAGGTTCACCCCATGGAAGAACAGAGGCCAGTGCTGTATCATGAGACATGACTGGTCCACTGCAGTGTCAGGAAATATGTCATTGCTTTTACCCAGACATCAAAACCAGGAAGAAATAGTTGTCCTGGTAGTGCTATCTGATTCCAAATTATTCAAATTAAATGCAAAAAATTAATGAATGCACATTTTTTGCTCTGAACTTAGTGAAATAACTTAGTAATTGATCACTGTCTTCTTCAGTTGGATAACCTTTAACACATCATACATGACGAAAAAGATAGAGACCAAGACCTTAAGTTGTACCATTTGACTCAAGTTTCCCGTTTTGTACTATTTTGGATGTCAATGGCGCTGGTAAAAGAAGAAAGCACTAAAGATAACAGAAGAGACCTCATATCCCAGCACATGCGACTATTCAGCATCTGTCCCAGGCCCAAGATGCCGAGGATGAAATCTGGGCTGCTGACAGTAGAAACGCCCCACCTAATGGTTGAATTTGTAAAGCAGGTTGTAGGCAAGCAGTGGTGAAAGCGGAGGAAAAATAGTGCCAGGAATAGTGGGAAAATTTAGGGAAACATTTCTTCTTTTATTCCTGTGCCATTATGGACACCATCCAAAAGAAGTTTGTCTGGTTGATCAGAGAAACCTGACAAGTAATAACTGGGTTCCTTATGGATTTTGGGGCAGGGGCTTTCTCTGGAACACTAAAGTAAATCTCTGTTACTTGAGAAATTAGCACAGGGGTACATATCACCAGCAAAACAGTTTTAACTATGTGGTTTCCAAAATGTATTATGTCCTGTGAGCTTTATTTCTCCTTTTAATTACCATAAATATCTTTTTATAGAATTGAAATATTTTTCACTCCTTGATGTGAATCTAGGAAAAATAGGGGGAAAAAAGCTTGCTAGGTATCTATTTTCCTGCCATCTAAAAGACTTTTTGTATACTGAATAACCAAAGAATCAGCAGGTCAGTATTTTACCTCTTATGACCTGAAGGATCTGAAAGACTTTAGGGAATTGCTACACACCTCCTGTTACTGCACTTGGTAGTTACTCAGTGTGTCCTCAGTTGCAGGTGTAAGAACAACTTTGTGAGATGGTTGGATTTTCATTTGGCAAACAAGCACTGCAGCAGGCTCTCAGTGGTGCTTGTCATGCAACAAGCCAGAGGGAAAAATCACTGGGAAAGTAAAGACATAAAAATCTATAATGCACTGAACTGGTTATCCTTAAAAAGCCATCAAATAGCTGTCATGGGCTCTGTTTTAAGAAATTGGTAGTGACCCTGACTATTCAAAAAGGGGCATCTTATCATAGATCTGGTTTTTGGGGAAAGTAGTCAGCATATGCTCTCTGAAAATCAAGATTTTTTCATAAGATGCCTCATGTTAGGCAACCCCTTCTAAACAAATTGCCCCAGATTCCTGAAATACAGGAGAGTTTCATGGGCACCTACCTGCCCCTGCACCTACAAAAGGAAAGCATGTGAGCAAAAGAATTGGTGTGCAGGGATGGCCAGCTCCCCGCAGCCCTGTAGGTGAATGCAGCCAGTGCCTTGCTTCTACCACAAAGAATTGCAACCACTTTCTGCAGGCTGCACACCTTTTTTGACCTGCACAACGCCAGTTGTTGCAGTTGCTGGTTGAGATGCAGTCTAAAAAGTAGTTGAGTCCTTCCCATCACTGTGCTTCCCAAGACTTCTGGAAGGAATCAAAGAAAGAAACCTTTTGGACACTTTAGAGCCAGTCCATCCTTCTCAAGAAACAACTGCAAAGTCAAATTACACCATCAGAAATCCTTGTGCCCCTTGGGATTCACACCAATACAATGGACTATCAAAAGGCAGCTCTGGATTGCTAACCCAGTTACTGAGATCTTTCATTCTCCTCAGGAATGAGAACAGTGCAGGCAGAAGTGATCCAAACACCCAAATAAGGTCCCACCAAATGCATCTCAACTCTAACTGTCTCGAAGCTCCAGGACACTTATTCCAGAAGACCAGAAATCCCCAAAAGACATCTTCTTTATTAACTCATTTAAATTACACACATCATGTGACAAGAAAGTCTGTACCATTGTAATGCCATACAGATTCCTTAATAAAACTGTTTTCCTCCTCAGATGGGTTCCTTATTTGTACCATTGAGTCTTACTTGTGTGTTGGGAAGATTAAAATAGTAAAAGCATATAAAATAATCTTGTATTCATTCTGTCATTATCAGGGAAGGAGCATGAGAAATAAAGACAAACAGCACCTGTAAATGTCTCATCAGTATACGAACTGTTTTCCTTATGCCCAAGAGAGCTGACACATGCCAAGTTTCATGTGACAGCTGAGAACAGGTAGAAAATATGGAACATTAATTATGCAAATGGCATGGCTTTGAAAAGAGCTCAGCAAACTACATTTTGTGCAGCTTGTTCCCTGCTGCCCTTTCCCTGCTGGCTCCTCAGACATAGGCAAAGGGAAGACTGTGTCAGGGAGGTGACTCTGGCCACTGAAATAGGAGCAGTGATCAGCTAAGGACCAGGTTGGTTGGACCAACTTCCTTCTGCTGTGCTGCCCGTAGAGGGGGAGTGGCTGGCCAGGGCTGCACGACCTGACATGACTGCTTGTCTTGCCTTCGCTTGGCGAGGGCAGTTTTTAAATGCACACCTGAAACAAACCCGGTGCTATGGCAGGGCTGGATCAAGTTTGGCTACCTGTGGTTCAAGGCTGGCAGAAGAAGTCAGTAATCTGGTGACCAAATCAGTATGTTAGAAGTGTGGAAAGGCCTCAGGCAGCTACTCCTTCACATATAACCTTTGAGGAAAACAGCTTTTACTGTTGAAATTGCCAGATGCTGTCCTCCCCAGAACATGAAACTCCAGCAAAACTGAACCTTTGAACATGGAAATACAGTTACCCACTGAATATGCCAGCCCTGCCTGCTGCTCAGCCAGAGCATTTGGGCAAACCTGTGGCTAGCCTATGAGGAGCAAACCCTGGGGAGACCCCCAACACTTGCTCTGGGCCTTTGTTCTGCTCCCACAAACACCACTGAAGGGAAAAGAAGGATCTTGCTGAGAGTTCACCCTGCCCCATCTGAAGATATTCTGGAGGAGCCAAGTTCAGTTCTGTTCCTTCTTGTCACAAACTGTCTGGGAAATAATTGGTAATTAATCCATCCATGTGTCCTGCCTGCAAAACAGAAGATGTACTTCACAGGCAGCAGGGAGCTGAGGTGACAGCTGTGGCCAGGGTCCAGCAGGCATCCAGCCTGGAGCCACTGCCTGGATGTGAACAGCTCAGGGAAACCAGGACCATTCACCATTGTGCATCTGACTCCTTTTCCAAAACCACCACCACTGATCCTCACCTCCCCTTTGGCTTTTCTAGTACTATTTCTCCAGGAGACATACATAGGTGACACTGAGTGGGACAAGTGTGGTGGAGAGGGAACAAGCTATGGTGGGAGGCAGCCCATGTGAGCACACAGGTCATCAGAGCAACCCCCTACAAAGGCAGCACCTTTTCCAGCTTTAGGTTTAGTTGAGTTACAACTCCTCTGTTTTTACCCAAACCAATGCCAGCAGCTGCTCAGGGACTTCTGATGTTCCTCTGGTGTTTTTCTTCACAGACTATATGTGTCAAAACACATTTGAAAAAGGTACAAAGAGCGCGTGTAAATTGTGTGGGAACACAATTCCCGGCAAGAGCATGTATGAAGCTGAACGTCACTAAGAATTAAAAGAAACAGACTTGTGTAGGTACCCCATGAAACCAAACACTTAAGCCCAATGGGGTCCTAAGAAAATGTAATGAAAATACAGTTAAGTCTTGATTTTGTCCCCTGCCTCCAATGCAGCAGGCTTTCTGATGTCAAAAGAATCAGCCTTGGTCTATGCCTTGCTTCTCCCCTTGTGTAAAGGGAATGAATGACTCTTCCCCTCACCATGTCTTTATACACTTAAGTTCTTTGGGTCATGGCAGTCTGCAAAAGTGTATGTATGCAGATGTACTACCCTTCTAACTGCAACCAAGAGCTCACCTGATGTTTCCAGGCAATGTGAAAACTCAGTCTGAATACTGTAGCTATTATTTTCTAATAACTTCAGTCCTCCGTTTTCAGAATTCACCTGGAAGCAGATACGTGGCAGAGGTACAACCTCCGGGTGCTTCCCTTTCAAACAAGCTAACACTGAGGCTTAGTTTTGAATTAAAAATCTGGTTCACTGCCATCTTTAAATATTTTTTTAAAAATAAGTGGACACTGCACTCCAATATATACCACCAGTGCCCAACTCTAGGCAAACAGAAAAGCAAATTCAGGTCTTTCTTCATGCTTTCTTCTTTAGAAACCCAGGTTTAAATGAAAAATCATCTCAGGGGCTAAAGTACAACGACACAATTGCCCAGTTCCAGGGACTGAAGAAAAGTTCAACTTTACTTCTGAAGGCAATGAAATCACAACAGCTTCCATGAAGGTTGTTAAAATTTCTCTTTTAGTGTTCTGTGACAAATGAAGGACTGCAAGAGTGTATTAAGTCAAGCAGCAGGTTGACTGAAGGCCAGCAGGACCCTGAAGCTTTGGTAGGTTCCTAGGCAGCCCCTCATCTGGTGGCTGCCCTCCATGTAACCCTACGGCTGCAGAACAGCTTCCTCCACAGCAGAAGCTCCAGGTGGGGCAAGACCATCACAAAACCTCTGGTGAGAGCCAGAAGAGGCCATGAAAGGCAGGCTTGGGTTTCACCCACAGCTGCTGGAACCAGTGGGGCCAAATGTGTGGTGAATTGTGGGCGGGAGACACGGCAGTAGCAGTGTTTCTCATTAGTGCCACGTGATGGTATTTAGGATGTGGCTTACAGGGCTGGCAAAGGGAGGGCTGCAAATTCTTTGGTTTCTCTGGAGTGCTTTCAAACCTTTCTGTTGCTGCACGCTAGGCTATGCGTGTTTTCCTTTCAGCAGCTTAGAGATAGTTTTTATTCAAAATGGGGGAAAACTGAGGTTGCCTCAGTTTCCTCTTGGGTTTTGGTTTGAGGGCTGAATGGAAGCATTATTATGAAAAGGAAACATTTTCTTTAGGTTTTGACTTTCTATGGTTAATTGGATGCAACTGTGATTCAAGAGCACTACAAAATAACCACTGAAATAAGGTAAATGTTCTCCTTAAGATTTATTTCAAATAGAAAAATGCATACCAATAATATTCTTCCAGCCTGACAAAGAAAGCTCAAACTTCCGGAAACACTATGTTTTAGTATCTTTAAAAAAATAAAACATGTTCTCAAGGCAAAAATATACTTATGAAACAGTATATTCTAAACAAAACTGTTTCGTGGGACAAAACAGTGCTGATTTGTAGTAGCTGGGGAAGGGTGTTAAGGCCTGAGCTGAGAAGCCATGTTTTCTCCTTGCAGCTGAGACCAGACATGAGTTATAAGTGTAGAAGAAGCCTGCTGCAGAAGAACATCAAGTCTAATTTTTTTCACATTTTTAAGCAATCCACTGGGATAGGATTAAGCTCCAGAGACAGACACTCTAAACTTCTTTGGGATAACACCCAGAGAGCGATTTCCTGTCGTTAAATGGTGCAGAAAAGAGGAGGAAATCCTAAGACCACCATAAGCAAGGTGTCCCTGAGTTTGCGGGCCTGTGTTTTCCCCGTCCCTGGCGAGTTGTCTCACTGGCCTGCAGATGGCGAGTTTGCCATGTGGAGATGTGTCTTTCTGCTAAGGAAAAGCCATGCATCCTTAAGTGAGTCTGAAAAACGAATTCTGCCTGAAGATGAAAGCTAAGAGTTAACTCTTCACCCTGGCCAACAGTTCTCCCACAATGCTTCATTTTGCGTGTATGAGCAGCTGTTTACCAGGCATGAGAATACCGCCCCGAAGATGGTAATATCAATACTTCACCTGATCATTAAACATTATTCTTTGTAATGGAAATAGGGATCTTTACTACCCACTTCAGCAGCAGCCACAGTCCACACCACAAAATCATTTAGACTGCTCTTCCAGGAGGTGGAGCAACATGTATACGATGATCATCCAATCATTTTCTGGTCCCCCCTACAGTCTTTAGTAATACACAGGCATGAGTTAAGAGATACCCCTATTGACTGACTTCAAACATCCCACAGCAAGCTCCAAGATTAAGACTCAAGCAGTGACTTGTAGCATTGCTGATCTCTGTGCCACAATGAGTTAAATTCTCCAAAGAGTTCAAAAATTTTGAGTCCCACCGAATCACCACATATTTCTAGGAAAATATGTTTTTCATATCTGTTTTTTCAAAATCCATATTTGTGTTTTAAACTCATCTGGATTCCTTCACCAATTCACAAAAGAAAAATTATGAATACTTTACAAAAGTAAAAATAAGATGTTACAAAGAGTACTTTTAATAGACAAAAGAATATATGTTTTTCCCTCACTGCCCACATGGAAACTCTGTTAAGCTCATCCTGTGACACATGCATTTCCTATTGCTGGCTTCCCTCTCTTCCTTTCCACTTTCCTACTTTTCCCCTTACATTTCTGCCTTGTTCACGGGCTACAAAATGAGATGGAACATGAATCACATGTTGCCAAGAAACATAGAGAACTTGCTCTCTGGGTCAAATTTTCCAGTTATTGTTCAATAAAGACTCCTGAGCCCTCCCAAGATCCTCATAAGAAAGAACCTCTTTCCAACATGCAGCTGCTTATTAATTCCTGGGAAAACCCTGAAAACAGAGTTTTCAGCAATGTAGTAATCTTTCCATTCTGAAGTTTCACTGCTATTTTGTTAAAGAAAGCACTCACAGACACTAAAAAAACGCCAACATTTTGAACGTGCTATTTTGATCAGCTACACAGATGCACACATATACTGCATTCTGGCAGCAAACCTCAAATTTGGTGACAATTGGGTGCTCAAATAACTAAAATAACTAAAACACTGGGAGGAGCAGGGAAGGCGTTTCCACCCCTCCTGTGCTCTAGGGCAGGACCCACTCATCCTTGGATACCTTGGGATTTTTCCCTCTGCCACCACCCCCGCTGCAGGAGGAGCCTCGTAAAGAAGGCTGAGTCTTCTGCACCTTGGACAGGCAGCTGGTGCTACTGCCAGTATTGCTGCAAAGCGGGTAGCAGCATCCCCTCTGACATTTCCAGCATGGCAGAAGGATGCTTCCTCAGCTATCAGACCATAAATGCACAGCAAACAAGCCAGGCCTGTTATGTCTGCACCAGGGCTGAGCTCTGCCATCGTGCTCATCTCTACAAGCCACACGACCATAAGAGCTGTGTTCTGTAACACAGCACTGATAAAAAACCTCATATAAACACCAGCCTCCTCTTGCTCTGCCACCACTGCCACTGTGCCCCCCTTGCCCGTGGGAATGGGTGGGTTTTGCAAGAACTTGCACACATACACGAGTGTACTTGCCCGTGGCTTTCCCTCTGCGCATCCAACACCCAGTGCTGCAGGGCTGCTGCCATGAAGGGAGCTGTCTTGGGGCTGCTGCAGGGCAATCAGCAGCTCCGTGACAAGCTGCAGCTGTGGAGCACAGAAGAGGGTGGAGGCTTCCTACAGTTCCAGGAAAGGAGAAATGCACAGCAAAGGCTGAGTGGAAAGAGAGGAAACGTTGATTTATGCTCAGAAGAGCATGTTGCTGGCAAAGAGCAGCACTTGGTAACTCATCCCTCCAGCAATTCAGAGACTACTTCATTCCTAGATTTTAATAGCTTGTCTTTGACCCCACAACAGTTTGTGAGTCATGTGGGCAAAGCTAAGGGGAGCAGAGGAAATACCTCCATAGCATATTTCACCAGCCTGGGGGCATTCTCTTTGCACACACAGCACTTTTTGGCTGGTAAAACTCAGCAGTTTTGGCTGACTAAACCTCCTTTTCTTGCTGCAAGACCTTTAATGCCATTACCTCTTCCTTCCCTGACGCACACAGGGCTTCCAGGCTCAGTTGACAGTGAAGTTGCCACAGGGACGGAGGAGTACCAGATCATGGAGGTCTTAAAGCCCTATTACCACTTGGCACAGAGTGTACTTTTATATTTTATAGAATGGAAATCATTCAACTGCTTTTCCAGATTACTGTGGACAAAAATAAGCTCAGGGTTTGGTTGTCATTTAGATGATGTGGCAGGGCTGAAAGGAAAACTGCACCACTGGCAATCTCTCTCTAAGAAGAGCACAGGCTCTTCCATGCCACACAAGCCATTTTTGGAGTTCCCCTCCCTTCCCCCCAATTTCTGCAAAGTTCTGCCACTTCAGGGCAAAAGGTGGATTTGGGAGTGCTGGGTTAATGGTTGAACTCAATGATCTTAAAGGTCATTTCCAACTGAAATGATGCCCTGATATTATTGTCATATGTGGATGGAAGGATTTCCATTGCACATCCTGGCCAGAATTGATGCCTTGAGTTTTAGCTTTTGTATTCTGTACTGACTACTGTAAAAATCTGAAGTGTCTTACAGCCTGCTAGCTACTCTCTCATGCTAAGATAGACATAATAAAGTCTCTAGGTTTGCTCTCCAAGGACACCTAGGCCATCCTGGGCCCAGAAATGTGTAAATCAACATCTTGGAAAGGAGGGCTGAGCTTAGAGAACTTACATCAGTAGCTAAAGTTTTAATTGGCGAATTTATGCTGATATGCAAATGGACCAAACCTATAAAAGTGTGAAGAACTCGTGACTTGTTGTCCATCTTGGGGTCCATTTTGGCAGTAGCCTCTGGTCTCCCCAGGGTGTGTACCTTTGAAGGCCTTTCAAATAAATATCACCGTTATTCCCTTATTCTTGTCCAGTCTCTATTTCCAGGCAACCACTCAAGGCATCAGAATAAAGTAATGCCTGATTCTCTAATACTTAAAAGATGGTGGTGGAGAGTTTCTTTGATTCCCACAGTTTCGGTGGCACAAAGATTCTGTGATTCTGTGTTGTGTCTGCAGTGGGCTCAGTACCTGCACTGAGCACAAACCAACAGCTAAGTGGCTTTGCCTAACTGGAGCCCTTGCATTTTGTAGGTTCTGGCTCTTTCTTTCCCTTTTCCACAGCTGACAAAGTGTGGATGGTATTTTGCTGAGATCAACAATCAAATCCTCCACAATTTACTTCGAGGCACTTTTGACATTCATTGATAGTGACTGCACAGTGATTTCTTTGGGTGTTATTGTGCTGCAGGCATAGATCAAAGCACTCTCTCTGACTCCCTGCTGCTTGCCACTCAACTTGCATTCCCCAGCCACCACAGCCAGTCGGAAACTTTTCTAATGAGGCTGCTTTATCACTTATGAACATTATCATTATCAGCACTGTGGGTAGATCTGTGAGTGAACAGCTTGCTAGTAGTAAATGGCGATAAGAAAGACACCCTTGGCAAAGGCAGATGGAATTTTGCACTGCAGTATCTCCCTTATTCTGGGCCAGCTCAGGATGCCCCTTTTACAAATGTGGGTCTATATGGCAAATGCGTTTGCTTGTCTCCTGCTAGAGATTACAGAGTCTTCTTCTCTGCTTTTCTCACCATTCAGTAATGGAGGAGACAGGTTTCTTTGTAGGGATTGCTTTGCTTCCTAAAATCTTAGAAGGATCACAAAATAGCAATAAAATGAAGGCAATGGGAAATCATGGTTTCCGTCCATAACACACACAAAACGTAAAAAGTCAGAATTTTGTAGAAAAGTCATTCACTCCATTAAATAGTAAGAACTAAAGGCTGTAAAATTACTCTCAATACTAATTTCTGAAAGGAAAAGAGGGGCAAAATAAAAGCATAATTCAATTTCATGGAAACAAAAAGAATTAATTACTTTTTATTACTATTTGCCAAGAACATGCTTTAGTTAAATCCTGAGGGCTGCACATGATGTCACTGGCTCTAGGAACGTGGTTGTCTCTTCTGGCAGTCATTAGTGTTGTTGGTATGTACAACAGGTCTTCTAAGAATAGTCATGCTCAAATTAGAGCTGCAAAAACCCTGAAGCAGTGATTCTCTGTGGTGTCCTGCCTCATCTCTCCTCACATTTGTCAAAGAGATTTTGTCTCACCTTCTTCTAAACTACTTTTACCCATCTCTAATAGTACAGACCATCAACTCAATTACTGTATTGTAGTATGTGTGTTCAGGGAGGAGATCCAACATGCCTTTGTTTTTTTAGTTTAACTAAAGGTAAGTGGTAAAATGGAAGTGACAAGATAAGCATCTTGCATGTCCTTTTTATCAATATTTCAGCATTCACGGCTTTGCTCCTTGCAATCATCTGCTGCAAATTTCTCAAATATTATTTGATGTTACTCCACTGGTTTTCAAAATTGTTTAGCAAGAAATGTTAAATGCAGGCTGGACCCAGACAACTGAAGGTAGCTCTGTGGGTCAGGGGAGTGCAAGTTGCAAAAGCCAATAACTGCACAGGAGGATGTATTTACAAAAGGTACTGAAGGGTGCTGGAGCAGCAAATCAGACCATTGAAAAGCTAAAGCCAGACATTGATTCTTATGTGTTACCTAATTGTTACTTCTTCCCGGAAATCAGTCCACCAGAGCTGTCTTTTGTTTCATTACAAATGACCCTTTGTGAGGACCCTTGACAACAACTGTGAGGTTTTTAAGTACTGTTTATTATCACTACATAAGCCTGACTGCAAGGACCAGCATTAGCTTTCTCTCTTGGGAATATGAAAGGTATTGTCTGGGACATAATATCACTGCTATAGGAAATATAACACCTTGCTAATCCTGCATTTGTTTCATGCTAGAACCTACACCGTGAACTCTGACCACCCCTTGTAGTAACCACACAGCAGTACTCTAAAATATAGCCAGTGCAATCAAAAGAACCACCAGTGTTTTTCCACACAGAGTAAGTCCCAGCCATGCTCATGAATATTGTGTGTACTTTGAAAGCTGAGTCCTCCCTAGAAGAGGATTTCCAAGAGTCCCCTCTTTTTTTTCCTTTCTTTTTTCTTTTTTTTTTTCCTTTTTTTTTTTCTGTTCTAAAGCACTAGGTGAATCTAAGGAAGTTCTCAGCAAGGTGTCCATCTTCCATTTGTCCATCTGATCATTTGATTCTCAGTTTGCATATAGGTGCTAGACTTGCAAATTTGCTGTGAGCAATAATTGATCCTGTGATGTGCAGGGGGGAAATTCTGCATTGTTCTGCACAATATCCAATGCACCAGCAGGTTTTGTCTACCAGATGGAAGGCTGAACTTGCTTTTGTTCTACTTGAAGCTCCTTCACGTTTACTTTCCCTTACTACTCAGATGTGAAGTAAAACTGACTATACCTTCACATTTATGATTTGACCTGCTTTAATGTACAGCCCCCACCTCTATTTTTTGTAACACAAGCAAAGAAATGCCACGTGAGAGACAGAGCAGCCATATGTAATAAATTTTATGAGAGCCAGTTGGTTCCTTCAAGCACAGACTGGATATTTCTGGCTAGGAGGAGTGCTAGACCTTCCCAGCACTGTTTCTTCTGGATCAGCAACTCTATGATGTGCCTTGGAAGGCTCCAAGAGTTGGGTGGGTTTCAGAGATGGGCACTGGAGCTGGAGAGAGAAACTACCTTTTTCTTGAGTGAAGGCCTGAGTGACAGATTTTCACACTGCTAAAGAATCATCTCTTCTTGAGTGATTCATACACTCTCTGATCCTCGACTGCCACAGCTGCTTGAACCCTAGGGGCTAGAACAGGATGAAACAAAGAACTGAAAATTATTAAGAGGCATGAAGAACACTCAGCCCATTCTGTTGACTTCTGTGGGATTGAACCTGAGCTTTCTTTGCTGAAAAGTGTTTCATTTATACAAACTAATCTGTTGCCCACGTATAAAGAAACATTAAATTCTCAAAGTCTGTAATTCTCAAAAAATTTATTCAGGGCATTTATGCTGCCATCAAAATACAAAAATCTGTGTCTGAGAGAGGACAGTGTAGTTAAGAGAAGTGCAGCTGGAATTACTTAGACAGTCATTCTTTAGAATTCTAGATGGTTTCATCACAAGTAGATATCATGGGCTAAACTGTAACTGAGCATGGCAGAGAATCAGGGCCCCTGCAAGGCATGTCCACAACTCTAATGGTCTAATGTCAATTCTAAATATTACTTATGTATTTTGGTGAGTCCATTTGCATCTACATGTGGATTATGACTACAGTCAATTTTTCATCAACAATTTTCCATCAACATCTAATAAGACAACGATTTCACTTTTGCAACCACATAAAAAAAATTACTTTGCATAGATCAGGAAAGATAATAATTATCATAAAGCTTACTTGACTGTGTTCAGAAAATTAGCAACTGCTCATGGAGGATTGGCAGTGTCAAGATGTCATGTAAATGGAAATTATAAAAATAAGACAATTGGAGTTTCTGAGCAGAAAATTTTTGAAAAATATGTTTTTGAGAAATAAGAAAACACCAAAATAGTACTTGTTGCAGAAGCAATACAAATGTGCAGCACTGTCATACTCAGTGATTGCTATGGCTCCCTGAATAATTATAGCAAATTAAGTTCTATAATTTTCTTTAATTCATACACAGCTAAAATAAAATTTCTCAGTTGAAAAAAAACAAACTGGTATTTTGTTGACAAAAGAGCTACACTTTAAATGGAAAAAAGGATCAAACAGCTGACTGAAAACATACTATTTTTGTATCTAATTATGCAGTAAGCCATGGAAATACCAAAATATTGCTGCTTGTTTTCAATGTTACGCTTCCCTCTTCAATGTGATTACTCTAAGATGGGAAAGAACAGTGTCAGAAATACCTGAAATATGAAAAAGGAAAATTAAAGTATTTCAATTTTGTCAATGTACCAGTTTGTGATAGTACTAGGGACATTTATCTGCAAATTCACACAAAATGAGAATGACATTTTTCCTCCAGTATCAGTCATGTGAGATAATTTGTAACCTGACAAAGTAAGCCAGAAGAAAGTCATAATTTGATCCTAGATGTTGCAATCAAAGTTTCTTCCCTTCCAAAGGAATTTAAAAACATGATACTTCAGCTGATATCCTGATCCCATGTAAATACTGAGGCATGTCTGTACTGATGGTTGTTGCTATAACCTTGCAGTTCCAAGAAGCTTCACTCGCTCTTGCTGTCAAAGCCAGTTTTAAGTTTTCACAAAACTTCTTTTTCTTTCAGGCTGTGAGTTTGAAAAATGTGTAGGGAGTAAACATGCAGAAAGCTATGGTGAAGAACAACCTCCTTGGGAGCACATTACCTTTTGGAGAGTTCAACACTCTAAAGCTTGGAACTCATAGGAAGGGAATTTGCTGATCTGAGTTAAACTCAGTACCCCTATATGCATGCATTATAAGATAGTATTTAATTACAGAAACTTCACATCTGTGCTCCTACAAAACTCATCCTTATTCCATGTGTGAAATGGATGTCTGTTCCTGAGTGGGCAGATATATCTTCTTCTCTTTACACCAAATCATGTTGTTACTTGAAGAATTGTTTTCTACTTAATGCATTATTTTTAGAGAAATGCCTTACTGCATAGAGACAACTAAGTGAAACAGATAATGTTCTTCACAGCTAAGACCATGTATTTACATGCAAATACTGTATGTAAAGACCTGTAATGATAACTCTACCTGTTTCTTACAGATTAGGATGCTACTTGAGACAACTGAAATGAGAGTCCTTGCAGAGGAGTCCTAATGCAGAAGCAACCAAAGGCCAGGAGAAGGTTTGCCTTAACTTTTCTCAACTAGGACCAAATGTGAAATCATAGTAGACAGACAGAGAACATCCAAGTTAAATCCCATCCCTAATCAGTAGATACTTGAGCTACCAGATTTGCTAGGCAGGATACCTTCACAGCTGGGGACAAGAAAGAAAAAGGGATGGGACAAGCAATGAGTTAATAATCTCCAATCTTGTCTGTCATCTCCCCCTATGAAATTTCAGAGTTCAGTTGTAAGCCTTGTACTCATGCAGCCAGGAAAGCAAACATCATCAGCGTGATTTAAAGGGCTTTCAGCATACCCCTCATGATCATTCTTGTAGATAAGGAAAAACAAAATAAACAGAACAAAGCCACCTAGAAAATACTTCACTTTGTCAGTTGAACAACAAACACGTTTTACAGAGTTGCAGCTTGACCTAAGGTAGATTCATGAATTTCTTTCCTGCTTTACTCAATTCCACACCATTGGGTTACTGATCTGTGATAGCTACTGACCTTTTTCCCAGGGACACCCTTGTCCCTGCCTTAGGAACGCTTCCTGCTAATAATGTTCAAGTATCTTTCCCATATCACTTTTGACATATAATTTTGCTGCGTTTTTCACACCAAGGGCACTACCATATAATTCCTCTTCCCCTGCTGTTTCCAGTATTGTCACTTTCAGCCTTGAGCCTTCTTTTCTGACGCAGCTGGAGGATGGCAGCTGAGTGCAGAAACCTTTCTGCAGAGGTTTACACGGCTAATGTTGATTCTCCAGGCAGCTGCAGCGCTATGCAGCAAGCTTTAGAGCTCCTTTTTATAGATGCTCTTATCAGTATGCTTTGACTCCCGAGGCCACCGTCATACCGAGAATAATCAAAATACTGGCAGTTCCCAGACTACACGTGGATGTAACTTGTCCTAACAGCTAGTAACCTTCATAGACATGAAGCTGTGAAGCCTTTAGGGAATAGTGGAAATTAACTTTTTAAAATACATTTCTGTCCTTGTTATGCAGTCTGTTCTAAAGTTCAGTGAATGCTGATGGAACAATTCACGTGAACAGGTTTAATCAGGCCTGCAGACTACAATTATGTAAGCATGATGCAATTTTCTGGGACAACAACATGGAGCAAGTTCAGCATTTCATTACATTTCATTATGATTGAGAGCCTTAATCCATACGTAGGTGAGGATTGACTAAGCTTGGTAGGTAGCTGGTTGTAACAGGGACTAAAGGTGTCCAGATGTGATGGTTGCATTCCTTAACCTCATTAGCTGGATGAGTTGTCTAGTCCTGGAGCACATTATGTCTAGGTTAGAATATAGGCAAGCAGTGACATATATATATACACACACACACACACGTTTACTTCTTACTGGATATTCTATACTGCCAAATCTACTTAACCTTAACTGTTTTCCCCAAGTATGGAGCAGCAGATTCACTTCAGGTCATGGGAAAGTAGCTCAAGCCAAACGATGCAGAGTAGAGCTCCAAGGAAGCAAGGTACTCTTGTGTGGTGTGGTTAACTAAGTACAGACACAAAGTTGAGTGGCTGTATGGAAAATCACATGAGCTAGGGAAGCCACGTATGCTGTGGGAATTTCATCCATTACTCAGGATACTACAGCACACAGTGAGTAATGAGAATTATCTTTTTATCTCTTCTCCAACGCTGCTGCATTCATATTTTTTAAACAGGGGCTATTAAACCATTTTGTGAGAAGTTAAGGTTTTTTAAAAAGTTTAAACTCCTGTCTGGATCTAAAAAAGCAGAGCTGCGACCTTTGCTGGAAATGGTGTTTCTCACCGGTATTTCTTATGAACAGATTCACCTGTCCTGTTTTAAAAATATTGGGCACACTATATCCATGTACACTTATATTCACACACACCTTATTCTTTCTTGGTCCTATAGTGCTTTTCTTTCCCCTAACAATTTCTATTCTTTGGCCTCCCTGAAGCCAGCAAAAAAGAACCTCAGAGGAAAAAAACCCAGACACATTTCTGATATATAAAATAATAAATATATTTCTTCCATTCTTGGATGGATAAAGAACCCTTAAGGTCCCCACAGGCAGTCAAAGAAATACTTCCAGCACAAATATTATTAGGGAATTTCTCCTGATGCTCCTTCTCCCCTTCCGGCCTTAAGAGTAACACCGGCTGTGGGGTGGTAAGTGAGGAGCTGGATGACATCTCAGCACTGCTGATACATCAAACGTAGGTGACGTAGCACACATTTCACAGCCTTAGGAAGTATAAAGCCACTCCAGACTAATTCCTGATAAGGCTGAGAATCATCCTGGTATTGTTATTTAGCAACTGCTCTGCAAACACAAGAAGGGAAGCCTTGCTCACTAAAATGCAGGGTATGAGACAAGCAAAGCTCTGAACCCCTCAGCCTGTGAAACACTCATCTGCTGTCTTCATCTGCCTTTGCACCGAACACATCTAAATGCCTACCCTTAAAAGGGAAGTCACTATTTTAAGGAGTTACTCTGGCATTGAGAATTTCTTCCAAACACATTCACCATAACATAAAACTTCAGGGATAAGGTTCAGATGCAAAAACGGCGCGGGGCGGGGGGGAGAAGTTTTATAAAGTGTATTTCCTTTTGCACCAGGTGGCAGATAGGAAGGCTGTGAGCTTCACTGGTCTGAACGTCAACAAAGCCTGCCCTTTTGCACTCTGCCACTGTCACCAGCTCCTTCAGAAGTAAAGGATCAAAAGTAAATAGTGTCTTTTTCTGCTGATCACACCACCAAGCACATGCAGTTTTCAGATTGGAGGGTTTGTACATTAGTTTCTTTGAATGCCTTTAAAAGCAACTTGATATCATCTGCCCAGAAGAGAGCAGCACTGATACCCTGCAAAGGACAACCAAGGTATTATCTCTTGCCAGACAGTGGGCTGGATCATATTATCAGACAAAATATGGGGATCCAATTATTATGCTGAAATTTAGGAATTATTTCTATTAATCAATTATTAACCTAAGAATTCTTAATGGGAGCTTTTGTGTGTAACAGGCATAAATCTGAGTCAGCCACACCATTGTGTTTGTGCTAGAGCAACAGAAACTGTTCATAACATTTGAGGCTTGAGTAAAAGTACACTGTGCTATAGACAAGGCTACCCTTGATGCACTGCAGATGTACCTTAATTAATCACAGAAACAATCTGCTGTTTGCAGGGAACTTTTGATGGATCCATTTGAAAGGGCATATGCACTAAAGAGCCTGATGTTGACAGATGACGTATAATTCTGTTACCTAAAACATTGCCCCATTCTCAGAGGATATTCTGCCTAACTGAGGCTTCCTTCTTTTCTTCCCTGGGACAACATTGCCTCCTATTCACGCCTCTGCCAAGGCTTTTCCGTGAGACTGTGACCATCTCGCTGGGGCAGAGCTGTTTGCTGAGCGTGCCTCTGCCTACGCTCCGCCAAGGCAACGCTGGCGGCGAGTCAAGCGCAGCTTGGCACAGGCGCCGGCCGGCTCTCCCCGGGCTGGGCTGCAATCACGCTCCAGTTCTGCCAGTACCCGGGTGCCTTCGTGATGCCGCACAGTAATCTGAGCAGGACCACCCTCCTGCGCGAGAAGCCCTACGCCCGGTGAAGCACAGAATTTCCCGCCCCCTCTCCCCCCCCCAACCCAGTAGTAATTATATTGAACAATCACAAATTTTCACAGCACCGCAATGGCAGTTAAACCAAGTACAAACCTCTTTATTTTTTTTTTTCCTTGCCATTGGAGCCGAACTGCTTCTACATTTCTGTGTGGGTGACTGCCTGTGATCCCGCAGAGGGGAGGTAGCTTTCTTGAAGAGTGTGCTGGAACAACTGTTGATCTCCCTTGTGAAATCCCATCTGTTGTCTGTAGCAACTCTTACTTGCTGGCTGAACAAGATAATGTTTCCCCAGCAGTAGCTGTAATTTTCCAAGCCTTTTGCTGGGTGCAAAGTCAGAACTTGATTCAAAAAAGGACAAGCAGGGATATAATTTTGCTCTCTCCGTTCTGTTTTGCAGTGTGTTAGGAATTAAGCTGCTGGCAGTCAGGTAGGGCTGAGTCCTTGTGAGCTTCAGGCTTTGTTTGAGACCTCTAAAGATGAAGAACAGTGTGCTAATTTTAGAGGTGGATTCTGGAAATGGGGAAGCCAATTTTTTGGTATATTTTTGTGTATTATTATTCCACATTTTTTACAGTCTGCCATTTATTATTTAAATCATATCTAAATGAATGTTAGTTTATGGTGGAAACTAATCAGCAGGAGCTAAAGTTGGCAATAGTTCAGTGTATTAGAAAAAGGTTCTTCACCCAGAGGGTGGTTGGGCACTAGAACAGGTTCCCCAGAGAAGTGGTCACAGCACCAAGCCTGGCGGAGTTCAAGAGGCATTTGGACAACACTCTCAGGCATATGGTGTGGCTCTTGGGGTGTCCTCGGCACGGTCAGGAGTTGGGCTTTGATGATCCTTGAGCGTCCATTTCAACTCAGAATACTCTGTAAGTCTGACTGTAATGAATAATTTGGGAAAATTAAAAAGAAGATTGTGACGATTTGGGGAAAAAAACCCCACAAATAACAACGCAACTGCCTCTTCTTCCTGGTTATGGGGAANGGAGCGCCCGCCCGCCGGGCGCCAGCGGGGCGGCCGATGGCGAGGCGAGAGGACGGGCGGGACTGGGCGTACAGGTAGGGCTGCCGGCAGGGCTGAGCTCGGACCGCGCCAGCCGCGCAGGGAGGGCGAGCTGTGCCTGCCCGAGCGCTCGGAGCCGGCCCNTTTTGGTATATTTTTGTGTATTATTATTCCACATTTTTTACAGTCTGCCATTTATTATTTAAATCATATCTAAATGAATGTTAGTTTATGGTGGAAACTAATCAGCAGGAGCTAAAGTTGGCAATAGTTCAGTGTATTAGAAAAAGGTTCTTCACCCAGAGGGTGGTTGGGCACTAGAACAGGTTCCCCAGAGAAGTGGTCACAGCACCAAGCCTGGCGGAGTTCAAGAGGCATTTGGACAACACTCTCAGGCATATGGTGTGGCTCTTGGGGTGTCCTCGGCACGGTCTGGAGTTGGGCTTTGATGATCCTTGAGCGTCCATTTCAACTCAGAATACTCTGTAAGTCTGACTGTAATGAATAATTTGGGAAAATTAAAAAGAAGATTGTGACGATTTGGGGAAAAAAACCCCACAAATAACAACGCAACTGCCTCTTCTTCCTGGTTATGGGGAAATTCCTTCCTTTAAAGAGCTGTACCTGAAACCACTCTCCCCCCGTATTAGTGAGACACTTCCCTCGTGCTAAAACATTTGAATTTTTTCCTTTCCAAGATGTGAGCGAAATGTGAAATACACAAATCTCCGCCGGGGTCGGCGTCAGACCAGCCTCTCCCTGACGGGCCGGCCGGGCAGGGGAGGCGGCCCGTCCCCGCGGGCGCGGAGCTGCCCTG